>JAEANM010000245.1:0-40412 GCA_017656035.1 Myanophis thanlyinensis | reverse complement strand
AGGTATCAGGCCAGACCAGCTAATTGGAACAGGTGGGTTTTTAACGCACGTCGGAAAACTCTCAGGTCGGTAATGGTATATTTATATAGCCACCCATATCGCAATCAAGTGACTCGTGCTGTTTGGTAGTCCTCAATTTATGACTAACAAGCATTGGAAGTTGGCTTCAGAAACAATTTGTACACAGATTACCAACTATAGCACCATTACCCTGCAATCATGTCATCGCAATTTGGTCACTTGGCAACCAGCTCAACCAGTTTACAACTGGTTTACATACAGCATGCTACAGTCATGTGATTGCAATTTGCAAAAATCTTTTTTGTCAGTGGCGGCCTGGATTCATTTAATGGCTGCATTATTTGCTTAACAGCCATGTGATTCACTTAGTGTCCGAGGTGATTTATTTAACCCCTGTAAAAATTGTCACAAAATTGGGTCTGATTCAACTTACGACAGCAACCACTTACGATGGAAATTCCTTTCCCGGTTGTGATTGTAAGTCAAGGACTACTTGTATAAAAGTACAGTAAAACTTTTTTAGCCTAAAAAGTAAATCCTGTCTTTCTGGAACTCTTCTGGCAGAAGAAAAGCTGAGTGATGGGTCCTAAGAATGCACTATGGGCAATGACCGTTTTTTTCCATGTTAATGAAATGTATGTCCCTTTTCCTTCAGACCAATCTTTTGTGACACTAGCCACAAATGATTCCTATGTAAAAGGAGCACTTGTCCTTGGATCATCGCTACGGAATTACAGAACGACAAGGAAGCTGACAGTATTGATTACTCCCCATGTATCTGATGCAATGAGGTGAGTTGCCTGATGCCCTGTGGTCATCCAGCCCCAGTGAAAAAGTGCACCAGAAGGTCAAGTGGGAACTTATTTAAAAATAAATGCAGCCGGGTGAACTTTCCCTTAAGAGCATAGCTAGGCCCCTCTTTTGTTAAGATAAATCATATGTGTAGAAATAATGTGAATAGTTATTTCATAGTTGAAGTAATATTTTCTTTTTCACTTACTGGAACAAGCAGTGTCTTATAGTTCCCATTGAAATGTTATTTGTAAAGTAATAAACCTGAGCCTGCCTGGAACTATTTCTTTCTAATCATCCTTAAGTAGAGAATTAATGTGTATATGTACAACTCCCCCCCCCCCTTTTGACTCTTAATTTCTACGTTCATTGGAAATTGCCAATGAAGGCCCTTTTCCCTTTAGGATTGTCTAGAGATTGTGGGGTAAAGAGAAAAGGGTATCGTGCTAGAGGAAGAGCAGACAAGTTGATTCTTTTTCTTTTAAATAGTCTTTATTAAACAAACACAATTTAAAAACATTCCATACATTTACATACATACAAAAATCTTTTTGAAAACAAAAACATTTTGTGTAGTTTACAGTCCCTTTTTCCCAAACGTGCAGTACATACATATCAGTTATTGTTCAAATATTAATACAAGTTTTAGAACTCCTAATTATTCCTTATTTCTAATTCTTAAATTATATATTCTTTAGTTATTTAATTACTTAATTTGATTACTAAACCACTGGTACCAACGCTCCCACAATTTGTAATATTCCGAGTCTTCCTTTCCATTTAACTCCAAAGTGAGTTTGTCCATTTCTGCACAATCAAAAATCTTGATATTATTAAGGTCTCTGTCGGCACAGATTCATCTTTCCAATATTGGGCGAGTACAATTCTCGCTGCTGTCATTATGTGCACTATTAAATACTTTAATTTTTTTTTATATTCCCCCTTCATAATTCCTAAAAGAAATATTTCCACTTTTAATTCTAAATGAATTTTTGTAATTTCCTGTATCCAGTTTCTTATATTGATCCAGTAATTTTTAATTTTCAGGCATAACCATCAAACATGAAAGAAGGTACCATGTGCTTTCTTACATTTCCAGCAATTGGGGCTGGAATTTTATTGAAGACATTGTTCTGGTACGGTCTGGAGAAATCCTGAATCTAAAATTCCCGGACTTTCTCCACCCAGTTAAAACTGAAAGTTTCACCCCACTAATTATCACATGTTAATTTCTCATCAATCCCTTCAAAGAAAGTCCCAACATTTCACCACGGCAGGTGTTCAAACGTTTCACCACAGCAGGTGTTCACAACCCAAAGAAACTTTCCCATGAGAACTCTACTAAAAGAATGTAAACTAGATAACAACTCCGAGTCAGCTCCAACCAACCCCCACTCCTCCAATCCAGTGGCCTTGCAGAAATAAGAAAAATGTGTCAAAGCTAAAAGGCCCCATATAATATTCGAAACAATGGCTAATATTATGCAGCAGAAAACCCCCAGTCCATAATTGTCCTTTATAACTGGACTTTATATTCCTCTTGTTTAATTTTAAGTCCCCTTATTTCTCGGTTAGCCCTTATTTTTATTAGTAGCATTTCTAATGTCAAGATAAATAGAAGGGGTGACAACGGACAGCCTTGCCTTACTCCTTTCCTTATCTCTAGTGGGCTTGTAAGTTCCCCATTTATTATTACCCTTGCATTCTGGGAGGAGTATATGGACTCTGTCATATTTTCAAATCTACTTCCAAATTTCAACTATTTGCTGGATCATAAACTGCCAATTTACCTTATCAAAGGCCTTTTGGGCGTCAAGGAAGACAAGGGCCACTCAGACAAGTTGATTCTATGCAAACACTCAGTATGCTGACATGGGGTTACCTTTTAACAATTTCTCTGAATGTACTTGAAAGGTTTTTGCTTCATAAGAATGGATGTTGAAAATAATGCAGGACCGAGATTTTATCAACTGGGGTTGTTTATAAAAGATGAGACATTAGACTGCTTACTCTTAGTGTAAGCAATCTACACTAAGAAAGACAAGTCTCTTTATGGACATCTAAGGTAGTGTTAGTGTGTTAGCAGATTTAATTAGTCATAGTTATTTCCTAATTTAAGGATAATTTAAGTTTTAGCCTGAATTCTAAATGTCTTGCTAAGGATATGAAAAACTTCACTACATTTTCAAACTTGCTCAAATATTTGCATAGTGAGATTTGTGGCTTGCTCTGCTAAATCTTTAGCAGTTATATCAAATGCTATGCAAGATATATCTTCTTGATGGAGGGCAGGGGGTTTAAATTTGTTTAAAGTTTTACATAAGTGGAACTTTTACAAAGAACTTATTCTTCTCTCCCAGTCTAAATAAGTATCTGTGGTAGAAATACCTTCAATTCCAGAAGAATCTTCAAAGGCAAAATTTATGCCAGAATTTTAATAATTAAGCATCTTCAGCATATGTTTCATGGGCAGTTGGACAAAAGTTGTCTATCTAGTTACAAAGGAAGCAGCAGTGATCTATAGGGAAGTGACAGTAAGTCTTATAGCTCCTTCCAGCACAACTGAATTCCTACAATCTAGGGTAAAACTAGTAGAGAGGAAGTACTTCAGTATTGCCTGTTGCCCAGGACTTCTGCTTTTGTATTGAGTAACAGAGAAGAGAGCAATAATATAAAAAAAAAGATCATAGTACATCATACAATTACATTGTTAGAGCTTTATAGATCCCTAAATTTTAAGAGTTGATTTAATAATTCAATGTTTTAGATTAAAACTTCAAAAACACTACTATTCTTGTTTTAGTGTAAACTCAGCTTACTAGAAATTTCAAGATAAGATAAATTAAATAATTATTAATAAATAATACTAATAAATAATAACAATTTAATTAATAATTAAATAATTAATAATAATGATTTAATTAATTAATAATTAAATAATTAATAAAGCCGTCACCCCTGGTTTCTGTTCCTACTCCTGTGATTGCATCTCTCTATTCTGGAACTCAGTTTATCTGGATTTTTTTTTCTTTTTTCAGTATACCCCTTGTCTATTTTTGCAAATGCTGAATCATCATCAATGATTAGTTATTGTTAATAATTTTGTGAGTTTTCAAACCTTATCAGTTTTCTGTGGGTATGTTCTGCAACCTTAGTATATTCTTGGCTCCTGCCCAGAAGTCATTCCATAAATGCTAAAAGCTCCATAATTCCTTAGTTTAAAATAGCCAGTTGACTTATCAAGAGTGTAGGTCTTTCTGATCCATCTGTTTGTGTAGCTCTGAGAGTCTGTCAGTACTACTAATCCCACCACCTTTCAAGTGCATTATCTCAAGTCTGCATTCCTGTACACTTTAAGTTTGAAATATACTACAGGGGGATAAACAGTTGCTGTCAGGAGAATCTATTTCAAGCAAATTCCTATAGGCTCTTGCAGAAATACGATATAGGGGTCTGCTTTCTCACAGGTTCTAGGGATAGTGTAGACAGTTATTGGATGAGAGTGAGTGGCATTGAGTATTGATGTAAACCATGACCATTCCTTTCAATAGGACAGTCTTAGAAAAGGTCTTCGATGAAGTGAAGCTGGTGGATGTTTTGGACAGTGGTGATTCAGCCCATCTTGCACTATTGAAAAGGCCTGAACTTGGTGTTACTTTGACAAAACTCCACTGCTGGGAACTAACACAGTATTCAAAGTGTGTGTTTATGGATGCAGACACAATGGTATGTCTTTCTTGCTGCCGATAATCCTTTTTAGTTGTGTTGGTTTTCAGTTCATGTTAGAAAATAGTAATTTATTATATGCCACATTGTGAGTCAATGAGATGCTTTTGATTTGCACCACTTCAGACATATGTAGTATAAATATATAGAATACTTATTCCATTCTCATGAACCAAAGTATTTTAAAGAATAACCTGTAGCTTATATAAAACTTGTTGAATTCCTCATACCTTACAAAATTGACTACATATTTCCATCATATATGTACCATAGTATTATGTGTTCCCTATATATATATATATATGTTATACTACTATTATTCTTTTACTCTACGTCATATGTTGTCATACGTCATAAATAAATAGAGGTATGTAGAAACTGCATAGTTTGCTACAGCAAGTTATGGCTTTATCCAGTGGATTAAAAGCAGCTACTTTTCTATGCATCTAATTGCCCTGTCGATAAATAGGCAGTGGTTTAAAGAAAACGTCAGATTGCACCAGAATTCTTATCTTTGCTATGTAGACAGGATTCTTCAGAACAACTTTAAAATGGGGAAGGAAAATGGTGCATGGATTGTGAATTGAAATTAACTTTGCTTCCAGAAAAATCTTACCAATATTAGTAAATCTAAATAGCAATAGCACTTAGACTTATATACCACTTTATAGTACTTTCCAGCTCTCTCTAAGCGGTTTACAGAGTCAGTCTATTGCCCCCAACAATCGGGGTCCTCATTTTACCCACCTTGGAAGGATGGAAGGCACTCTAACTGCACTCTAACCACTGCGCCACTGAGGCTCAACAATATAATAACAATGTATCTTAGAGAAAATTACCACTCCTGCTGGTGAATAATACACTTGTACCTGGAAACCATTTCTTCCTTACTAGGTCTTGTCAAACATCGATGAACTTTTTGAAAGAGAAGAACTTTCGGCAGCCCCGGATCCAGGTTGGCCTGACTGTTTCAATTCAGGAGTTTTTGTCTATAGACCTTCCATTGAAACATTCAATCGGCTGTTACAACTTGCCACAGAGAAAGGCAGCTTTGATGGTACGTATCTCATTTTATCTGGGTGATGGGAAAATCTTTTATTTAAAGGTTAGGTATATGTTAAATCAGATTATTCAGAACAAATCTGTAGCAAATGTGTAATGCTTGTAGAGCACTTCTGAAGCTTTCAGTAGATGGGGTTTTATTTCAACGGACCTGAATGTATGAAACATTAATAAGATTTCCTAAAAGTGGAGCAAAAAGGAAGTGGGTAATCTGTCAATAAATCAGCTGTGTGTATATGATTACAGTAAGAATTGCAAATAGATTGTCTTTCAACAGACCAAGAGTCATTATCTAATGGCGTATTGAATAGGGCAATGTGTTCTGCTTCTTCTAGAAAAATAAGAGACCAGTGTTATTTTTCAAGCCATAACTACATGGTTAGATAAATGCATAATGAACCACAACGTCCATTTGGCAGCAATATCAATGCACGCTGCTATTGATCTTTCTTAAAGGAAGACTTAATGAGAACATTCCACACATCAGAGTTTGAAGAGGCCATTTAAGTCATCAAGATTGGTTCCCACATCGGTGTAGAAACCCCTTTGCTTCTAGCTATTGCTTGAACACAACCCTGCAAAGGGAAGATTTCAGTTGCAATTTCAAATAATTAGATCTGCTATTTTGCCAGTTGTCCTATCACTCCGAATTTGCTTTCTTGTTAACCTAAGCCCATATTGCTTCAGAATCTGATTTCTGGTACTTTAAGCCCATCAATTATATATCCTACATTTAAGAATAAAAAAGTAGTTAAGCTGTATGCTACAGCTCCATAGTGGTTGTTCCCATTTTCCAGAAATGTTTCAAGTAGTCCTGAAGTGTTTCCAATTTCAAACAACCCTAATTTCATTTCTGAAAACTTCCAAAATGGTTGGTACAGGATTGGAGTCAAACTAGGGCATTCAGACTTAAGACATTTGAATTTGGAACATTTTTGCAAAGAACAAGTTTCAGTTTTCTGTATAAGACGGATATTCAAAAGAATATCATCTTATCTCCCATCAATCTTTCTAGATAAGAAAATGCCTGAATGGAACAGGGAGGGTAAGTTGCTGGTTTGACAGTTGCTGTGAATGCACTTGGGGAGGTTTGATCATGTCAGTCTTTCAAGTACAGATGTCCAGCACTCAAGAAAAGTTTGCCACTTATCATTTTTGCCAGAGCAGGTTGGCACATTTGCCATTGAAACCAAAGGCTTTGAAACTTCCAAGAGTGCCATAACACTTGCTGAAATGGTTAAAAGCAACAAAAATAAAAATAGTGGGCTTTAAAAAGACAGTTTCTCTCTCCTCTCCTCCCCTCCCCTCTCCCATGAATTCCAGTGAAGATTGGCCTGGCTCACTAGAAAAGACTCATTTATGCCCAATACTTTACTTGATCCTTTGCAACTACTGCTGCTGACAAGAAGGGCATGGCCAGCTAGAATCTAGAAGAAAATAATTGCAGATAGAAAGTGAGAATGTATTGTAATATTTTGGCCTGTTTCTCTGTTTATTTCAATAATCCTCTGCTAGAAGGTGAATGATTTGTGGGGCTTTTCATCTCTACAATTAGGCCACAGTCTTATATATACAGAAGGCAAGAGCCTAACACGAAAAAAGCTACAGTAGTCTTTCCTTAGTATTGTTTCTATTGCAACTCCCATCACCCTTGACCATGTTGTTTGGGGCTGTAGTAGGTACAGATTGCAGGAAGTTAATTTGTACAGTATTGGCTCAAGTGACACTTGGCTTGATTCTCTTTGCAGAGAATTAGGAAACTGTTTCTCTGTTGTAAGCAACCTGCAGTCGCCTGTAGGCAAAACTAGTGCCAAATGAATTTAATAAATAAGTGCTATTTTTCTGAATAAGAAGTCATCAACATAGTAAAAATTATAATAAGAGTTATAATAAAATATAAAATAAAATTGAATAAAATCCAATTTGGTCTGGTGGTTAAGGAACCAGGCTAGAAACCAAGAGTCTGAGTTCTAGTCCTATCTTGGGCATGAAGGCCACCGGAGTTACTTTGGGCCAATCATTCACTCTCAGCCCAACCACACCCACAGGATTGTCTTGTGGGGAAAATAGGAGTGAGAAGGAATATTAGATATGTTAGCCACCTTGAATGATTTATAACTCTAATAAAAGCAGGATTTTAAAAAATCTGAAAACAGACCTTTTTCAGTGCAAAGACAGGCTGATGTAGTTCTGTTCTTCATATATGGAAAAAATAATGGATGCAGGAAACTGCATACCTATCAGCCTGACATCAATACCTGGGAAGATTTTGAAAAAGATAATAAGCAATGAATCTGTGAATACCTATAGGCAAACAAACATAACCAACATGAGTTTGTCAAAAACAGATCATGCCAGACAAATTTTATTTCATTATTGACAATGTAACAAAATTAATGGACCAGTGAAATGCTGTGGATATAATTTACCTAGACTTCAGTAAAGCATTTGACAAAGTAGACCATAATCTATGGCTTGATAAGATAGAAAAATGTTGGTTAAACAGCATTGCTATAGATGGATTTGTAACTGGCTGACCAGCTACACCCAACGTGTAATCCTTAATGGAACTATATCTACATGGAGAGAAGTGTACAATAGGGTAACCCAAGGCCCTATCTTACACCCTTCAATCTCTCCATCAATTATTTAGATGAGCAGATAGAAAAGAAACTCATCAAATTTGCAGATGACACTAAGCTGCCAGGAATAGCCAACACTCCAGATACCAAAGGATCTGAACAGTCTTGAACTATGAAATTAAATGGTAAAAATAAGTAAGGTTCCACATTTAGGCAAGAAAAACCAAATGCCACGGGTATGGAACAGGTGGTACCTGGCTCAATAATAGAAACTGCAAGCGGGATCTTGGAGTCCCAGTGGACAATCACTTAAATAAGAGCCAGCAATGTGCTGCAGCTACCAAAAAAGACACAGAGTCCTAGGCTGCATTGAGGATTAGAATCAAGATCATGTGAATCACTTTATAATGCCTTGGGAAGACCACAGTTGGAATATTGCATCAAGTTTTGGTCACCACGATATAAAAAAGATGTTGAAATTCTAGAAAGAGTGCAGACACGAGCAACAAAGATTAGGGAACTGGAATATGAAAAACAGTTGCAGGAATTGGGTATGTCTGGTCTAGTGAAAAAAAGGACTAGCAGTTTTCAAATATTTGAGGAGCTGCCACTAAGAAGAGAAGCTCAACCTATTCTCCAAAGCACCTGAAGGCAGAACAAAAAGCAATAGATGGAAACTAATAAAAAAAACTAACCTAGGACTAAGCAGAAATTTCCTGACAGCACAATTAATCAGTGGGACTGGTTATCTCCAGACATTGTGGATACTCCAACACTGGAGGTTATTAAAAAGATACTAGAACCATTTGTCTGAAATACCGGTAGTATAGGCTTTCCTATTTGAGCAAAGGATTGAGCTACCTTTCCAACTCTGTTTTGCTGGATTCTGACCCTATGTATTTTTCTGCAATTTGGGAATGATCCATAAATGGTCCATGAGACAAAGATTTGTTATCTCTGTAGAACAGGTTCTTTATTTATTATTTGCTTTGGCTATAATTGCTCCTAATGTGAAACTGCTTTCTGAGTGAAGTGTCTGTATGTTTCTGCTGCAAATTATGTGGAAGAAGCTTTTTAGAGGAACTACATTGAATTGTAAAAGGAGGTAAAAACATTGCATAGATGTATAATGAATGGGCATATTTTTGGTATTATTCACACTTGTACTATTGTGTTCCCTCTGCTAAAATATGCGTGAAAATTAGGTTACATTACTGCAGACAGTTTATCTGGAAAATGCTTCCCTCCCTTTCCCCCATAAGAATAGTCACAATCTAAAGCTTCATTCATGTGAACTAAATTTGCTGCTTTCTAACTTTAGGAGTGGCTTGTGTTACTTGGTAGAAACTAACTTCCAAATTTCCAAAGAAGCTGTCTTGGTTGCCTAAATTTTGTTGCTTTTCAGTAGATTTATTTGTGCCTCTTTTAACATGGAGTGCAAAATGGAAAACAAAGTCCCCCTATGAAATAGCAAGAGTTATTTAGGACTCTACTTTTGAGCTTTTTTTTGTCATTTAAAAGTTAAGTCCTAAAGTACTCTTGTTTTTTTCATTTGACTTAATTAATGAGTATTGGCACTAGTTAAACTGGCAAAGATACTAAATGGCTTACATTAACAATTAAGATTGCATGGTTCCTGTCTCAAGCAAAACACAAATAGAAGTCTTGTGTTCCCTCTGATCATATTATCTTAATATTACTTTCTTTGGCTATTCCCTAAGTTTATTTTTACATTTATCTTAGAACACAAGCATATTGAATTTCACTTAAAAATATTATCAAGGGGGTATGTTTTGGCAATAACCATGGTATATTGAGAACAAATTTCAGACAACAACTCTTTCTGCTTGGGAAATTGAAACAGAGATGCCGTTTCCTTAGAAATATGTTAAGTGTTTGGGCCTTTTCCATTCTATGTTCAATATGCCCTGAATCTTAAATTGGTACAGCAACTAGAATTGCCAAACTTGAAATTACAAATAGCTTCAGATGCACTCAGTTGCTATTGTAATGTGTTCCAGCTATATGCTTAGAACTGTGGAAAGTATATTCCTAATCTTACTCTGATTTGTAAAATGAATAAGAAACATTCTTTATTTTAAAGTAGAAATTATATAAATCAAATGTACCAGCTTTCATATGTGAATTATATTTGATCTTGACTCTTTGATAGAGCCAACCAAAACTTACCATAGTCTACTAAGTGTTGATGAGTCTATATCAATAGCAGTCTTTAATCCTTATTAAATAAATAAATTTGCAAACTTATTGGGACTGGTTATCTCCGGACATTGTGGATACTCCAACACTGGAGTATTTAAGTATTTAAGTGAAAAGTCCTACTCTTAATTTTTGTAGATCAATCCAAGGAGCTAAGTTGCTTCTAAAATGTTGTTGTCACTCTGTTCCTCACTATTCTGTTTGTTAAACTGAGCAAAGCAAAATAAACGGTTCCTGGTAATGGTCTACCCTAACACTATAGATACGTCAAAAATGGTGAGCTACCATGAAATCTTAGATAGAGAAGGAAATCTAAAAACGAATCAAGAATTAAAAGACCAAGGATTAAGCATAGATTGGTGGCCATACTTTCAAATAAAATCTACATATGAGAGACTGAGAAGAATTTGGCATTGATTTGAGCTTAAAACAATTAGATAAATTATTAACAGACACAGAAGGGCAATTTCAAAAATATATAATTACCTTGTACAGCACAATTTAGTTAGGGAAATAGTTAAAGGACTAATGATATCCTGGGCCAGAAATGTGGGCCACAATATAGAATTGGAGGACTGGGAAAAGATATGGACAAAAAATTATAAAATGACTAAAGCAGTAACATTCAAGGAAAACCAATACAAGATGTGCTACAGATGGTATTTATCCCCCCTCAAAATTGCCCAAAATGTACCCTAAATTAAACCCAAATTAAATTGTTGGAAATGTAAAAAAACTTCAAGGTACCTTCTTTCATATATGGTGGAAATGTCCAAAATTTAAGAAATATTGGAATAAAATAAAAAACTGGATTAAAGACATTACAAACATTCAACAAGAGCTTAAACCAGAAACATTTCTCCTGGGAATTATTGAAGAAAAATGTAAAAAAGAAGAAAGATATCTAATATTACACATTATAACAGCAGCGAGAATAGCATTGGCTCAATGCTGGAAAGGGGACTTTGTCCCAGCAGAAGGCCTGATAATTCATAAAATCCTCAAGTGTGCAGAAATGGATAGGCTGATTCTGGAACTAAAAGAAATTTTGGAATATTATATAGTCTGGGAAAAATGGTATTAATGGATGTATAACAGAATTAAAGATTCAAACAAATAGGGAAGATACAGAGTTGAATATAAGGAAAGCTTATAGAGATAATCATTTAGAATTGTTAAGAAATTGTCTCCAGGGGGTCTTTTTATCAGGTCCGTAGGATCTTCCAGTTGCGACCCTTTCTGGATCGGGACGCTATCCGCACAGTCACTTCTGCCCTTGTGACCTTCCGTCTTGACTACGCCAATGCTCTCTACATGGGGCTTCCCTTGAAGAGCATCCAGAGACTGCAGTTAGTACAGAATGCGGCCACGCGGGTAATTGCGGGAGCTCCTCGGAGCTCCCGTATTACACCTCTCCTGCGTGAGCTGCACTGGCTTCCTGTGGCCTTTCGGGTGCGATTCAAGGTGTTGGTGATTACCTTTAAAGCGCTCCATGGCTTAGGACCCGGGTACTTACGGGACCGCCTGTTGCCACCGTCAGCCTCCAGCCAACCGGTGCGTTCCCACAGGGCAGGCCTCCTCGGGGTTCCACTGTCAGGACGATGTCATCTGACAGCCCCGAAGGTACGAGCCTTCTCTGTGGCTGCACCCTCCCTATGGAACGAGTTGCCCCCGGAGATTCGGACCATTGCAGATCTGCAGGCCTTCCGGCACGCTTATTTCAGCAAGCTGGTCTGGCCTAACACTTAACAGGGTCTTAAATTTGTTCCTAGATTTTTAATTGACTTATTTAAATTTTTTATATTTTTTACTTTTATAATTTGGGCCATGATTTAATTTTTTTAAATTATATTTTAACTTTTTATGTATCTTTTTAAATGGCTGTGCATCGCCCCGAGTCCCTTGGGAGTGGGGCAGTATAAAAATTTCTGAAATAAATAAATAAATAAATTTAATAAAGTTTGTTTAAAAAAATAAATAGTTCCTTGGCCTGAATGATTGTTACTTGGCATCTGTCACCTTACAAAATAATTTGAAAGAATGCAGTTTGATATATGCAACCTTATCTGGGCTCCCTGAAGCTAATATTCCAGATAAAATGCCAAGAGCTTGGAAGCCTTAAATATTAATTCATAATGAATTGAAATATTAATTCATGGATGCTTGCAGAAAAAGTCAGTGCATGGAGGATCACGTCCTTCATTGAGAAAAACAAATGATAAATAAATAAAGACAAAAATCACTCCTCATAAAGGTTCAGCTTTAATCATTTACATCACTGTTGGGCATATTCATAGCTTCTAATGGTTCCATTTTTAGAACTAAGCAGGTTTTTAAAAGTAATGTCTTTTATTTGAGAACATAGATATACACATCATAAAGAAATTTTTAAACTAATTCACCAGCAAAAACTTCATTTAGCCTGAAAACAGATTCATACTTCTGAAATAATTAGATGATCCATCCTCACTTCAGTTAATAAATTATGAATGTTTGGGAAGCTATCTCGTTCATTACCAAACAGGATTTTAAATTGTATTAATAAACTTGTTAAATTTTGTTCAACAAAATAACAAACTAATACTGCAGATGAGACATACACATTTCTATTATTTTCTGGATTCATTTTATGTATAGTATGTCAAGAATATTTGAAACTGATTTTAAAAACTTTTTAAACCATTGCATTTTCTTTTATTCACCTTTCTCCTTCTCTCTCTCTCTCTCTATCCCTTTTTCCCTCCCTCAGGTGGGGACCAGGGTCTGTTGAACACTTTCTTCAGCAGTTGGGCAACTACAGATATTAGCAAGCACCTCCCATTTATTTATAACTTAAGCAGCATTTCTATTTATTCCTACCTCCCAGCATTTAAAGCGTAAGTAGATGATTATGCACACAAACAGAGTAGGCTGAACTATTAAATATGCATGATTTGATATTCATTCTGTGTCACTGACTCAAGTAGTGTGAGAAGAATTATGCTACTTGCTCTTGATGGCAAGGCAAGGACCCCCGCAGTTAAAGTGAGACTAAAACAATTGATATGTTTATAGTATGTCTTATAATACCATAGGTAATACACATCTGTATCCAACCTTATGTGGTGTTTTTTTTTGCAGAATGAATAATCTGAATTAGATGGTTATATTAAAATCACTCTAATGTTATGTTAATGCTCCTTTGTTTGATCTCAGCAGAATAAGCCAGCAAAATTTAAAAGAACTATCGTTACAGTTTTTGCAGTGGTTATCTGTGAATTTATGCCATTGCATAGAACCCCATTGATGTTATGTGAATTCACAGATCACTGTTCAAAGAACTGCATTTAACAGATAAGAAATCAGCTCTTTATTGTATTCTCAGTGATTCACTTAAGAAAGATTACCAAGATTTTAAGCTAGAAGATAATCAAGGAGGATGGTGTTTCCAACTGTTATAACTTTCTGTAATGCTGTGAAAAGATGAAGGACTGAGTCTATGTGGTTGTCTAGCACAACTTCAGTAAGGCAGAGTCCCTGAGGAAAAGTGCTTGTGCAGTAAGTGTAGATCAGAAGAGAACATGGCTGTTTAGCCAATAAATTGGGTAATAAATTAGTTTGCTGCCCAGAGCCAATTGTCTGAGATGGGCAGCTATAGAAATTAAGTACATAAATTACGAAGCTCAAACTGACTATTATAAAATGCTGAAAGGTGAGACCACGCCCTTTGAAAGGTAATTGGAAGACAAGAAATAACTGTTTATCTAAGCCAGTGTTTCTCAACCTTGGTGACTTTAAGATGTTTGGACTTCAACTCCCAGAATTCCCCAACCAGCTTTGCTGGGAGTTGAAGTCCAAACATCTTAAAGTCGCCAAGGTTGAGAAACACTGATCTAAGCAAATCTATCCTATATTGTAAAAGGCAAAAAGCATGATGGCCATGTAAAGAATGAGCCTATGTTTTCTACAGCTCTAAAAGCTGAGAGAATGTAGGCAAGATGTCTTGAACAAATATAAGATCAAGACTGACTTTAGAACATTGGCCTCAGCAAATATTTATGTAATTGAGAAGAAGAAAATCAAGAAGGCATGCCAGGCTGAAATTAAAAAGTGGAACTGTCTCACAAGAAATCAAAGTTCTGTGGATGAGCTAGTGACATTTAATCTGTCTCTTATGGGAGCAGAGATGCTAAAGGCACAATTAGGTGACAGTGTTAGAAGAGAATATTGTAGCAGAAAGGTTGCTTCACTCTTTATGTTTTGTGAGTTCTAGAAGCACCATCTGAGATTGTGAAATATTACTGCCAAGGACCTATGATCTACCCTAAAAAGGCAAAGAAAAAAATTGACTGAAAGCAATGTCAAATGTACAATGGACATAAGAGCTGTGAGTGATACTTCAGAGTGCAGAAAAAGATTTAGTGAATTTCAGGTTTAAGAAGACATCCTGGAAGAGTAGATATTTAGGGAGGCTTGCCTAGAATTCCCTGTCTTCCCTTGCCTGAAGAGCTGGTGGTAAAGACTGGACAGTACTAATGGAAGCCCAACATGGATCTGTCAAAATTGGACGTTATGGAGAAGAACTTAGTGCATTATGTGAATTATGAAAGCATCAGGATCTCTTTCTTTACTCTGTTGGGAAGGTTAGGTTGCAGGTTAATTCTCTTACAAGCTTAAGTAGACAAATTTGGACCCATAATGGGCAAATTTGCTGCTGCTGATCGAAGATAGGTGTGGGTGGATCTTCCAGAGTTGATGGATTTTATCAATTTTAAAAAAATGAAAAATACAAGAAACAGTTCCTGGGGTATCTTAGAACAGTGGTTCTCAACCTTCCTAATGCCGCAATCCTTTAATACAGTTCCTCATGTTGTGGTGACCCCCAACCATAAAATTATTTTCGTTGCTAGTTCTTAACTGTAATTTTGCTACTATTATGAATCAAAAATATGTTTTCCGATGGTCTTAGGTGACCCCTGTGAAAGGATCGTTCGACCCCCAAAAGGGTCTCAACCCACAGGTTGAGAACCACTGTCTTAGAAGGTTAGGAAGAAGATATATAGTTTTATAAGGTCAGGAAACCCACAACCCTATTTAAGGAGAGAAGTTTGCTTCTATATTAATTTCACTTATGAAAAGGGGTTCTTAAGACCAAAGGTCAAATGCTTTATCAGTCCTATTCATGCTTTAGCTGAAACTTTTAAAAAAGATTTTTTTAAAATCCTCAGATTTCACTGGCATAATCTCAGGGTACTCTTGGTGCCACAAAATCGAGACTATGACAGTGGCTTACTTTTTTCCGTGGTATAGCCTACATTGGTAGCATGTTTGTTTCTGAAGTAGTCATGTTAAACTGATGTTAATTGCTGGCATTAGGTTATTTACATCTCAGAGAAAGCCAAATAAATCTCTTTAAATTCTGCCCTTGGAAAATCCAGAAGTAAGTGTGCAGTTGTAGGAACAAGTTTCTAGGCAACACTGAATGATGAAAAGTTTAATAGAGCAGCTGATGTAAGCACTGTTTTCATTGATCAAGGTTCAACTAACTCTGTCTTATGATGCGAGTGTCATGAGATGCTATCAGGTTAAAATTAGTGCCCTTATTTTGGGATCTTCATGCAAACTGGAATGAATACATTGTACTCAGTGGCTGGTGGAAAGAGTGTCTGGCTTGGTGAGTGGAATTGTGATGTAATTGTGATTGCAAGCAGCTCCTCTTGCAACATGAAGTATATTACAAAGAATCCTACATTCAGGTTCATGCTATATGGAGTCCTTCGGTTCTATTCTTGTGGCATTCTAGCCAGGATTGCTGAAATTTTATAGCAGGAGTTTCTTCCAATTTGAAGTAGGGAACAAAGTACAAATAAAATAGCTCATAAATAGGTATATCATAGTTTTAAAAAATGAAAATCTGACCAGATTCCTTCTCAGTCCTACCCAAATTTTAAGCATAGCCATGCCTGACACTAGCATGCCATTAGAGCAGGATAATCAACTGGGCCAAATGCAACAGCTCCTGGAATGAGCTTAAATTTTGTTATGGTCACATTGAACGCTTTTGAAATATAGAATATATTTAACAGAAACAGGTGTGAACTCAATTTAAAACAAAATGTTTTCATACAACACCAAAGAGATTAAAATAGCTTACTTAGAGCGATGTTTTACTCAGGAAAAAAGATGGAGAATGTTGAACAGATAGTCAATGAACAATGCTTACAATGATTATTAACACACCAAATAACTAAATCAACTTGTTTTTCACATACAGTATTTAAGACATCTTGTAGAACTGGTTTCCTTTCATGTTCAAATTAACACTCCATGTTCTATTATATTGTTTATCAAATTAATAAAAAAACTCATGATTACGCACTTAGTTACATACTTTATTAAGATTTGTTGATACGCTTGTATTTCCAAATTTTCTATAATACAAATAAATGAGGAAAGAGCAATGTCTAAAGTCTGGTAGATAGCTGGTAGGCATTGGGTTGAAAAAAAAAAGTATACATATATCAGTAGTAATTCACAATATCAAGCTACTGATACCCAGGGTGGAATTTCTGATCACTTCTCAGGGATGAACTTCGGTGATCTTCAGTTGTAACTTCTTGCTGTTCACTGTCAAGAAACAAGTTGAATTAATTGTGCAAATTGACGTAACCATATGGCACTGATTTTGATTACTTCACTGTAGTCTTATGCATCATCACCAGTTCTGGCTGTAGTAAAGCCAGTAAAGGTGTTTTTCTGATAGACATAATTCAAATTCATACAAAATATTGAACTTAATTGTATTTAACTTTAAACAAAACATAAGCAATTATTATTTCAAGCTATATGGATATCCACTATGTTAAGGTGCTATGACTACCCACACATAAAGGTGATCTCTTCTTTTGACAGGTTTGGGATGAATGCTAAAGTTGTGCACTTTCTGGGCAGAGTGAAACCATGGAATTATACGTATGACTCCAAAGCAAAAAGTGTAAAAGAAGACGCTCAAGATCCCACTATGATTCATCCAGAATTCCTCAATTTGTGGTGGGACACTTTTGTCACAAATATCTTACCATTATTACAGCAGCATGGTGTAATCAAAGATACAGCTACTGGTGTAAAAGCGGTATGTCTCATAAATTCTCTACTTTAATGTGGGATGTAAAAAAGATTCCTTTTTTGGCTTGGAATTGAGTTGGTTTGAAGCTAGCATGTTTGCTACAAAAACAGCTTGCAACTGCATTAGCTAGTGAGCTGACTAGTCATAAGTATTGCAACATTTTGTCTGCTCCCCATAAATGCAGCACATTGCTTCTTATTAGAGAACCAAATAATAGTTGAAGTTCTAGACTGTTCTTAAGGGGCTATAGGGTAGCCAGAATAAACATGGACAGACCTGCATTTATGGCTTTATTAACCAGATTGTTAAAATGGGTGTTTGGAGAATGGGAACACGAGAAGTCTTTATCCTACAACAGGGAACATTTGAGCAGGAATGGAGATTATAGATTCCAGAGGTTAATGTTCAAGAGAAAAGAAATCTCTTAAATAAATTTACAACCTCCTTATCTCCTGAATCTCTCGAATTTAGTCAAATCATGCTTCCTTATCATCCTAAATATAGTTAGCAATAACTTCTTTGAAATGCTGCAGACATGTCCCTAAAATCTATTATTTTCAGAGCTCATAAGAAATGTTATAGAGCAAAAAAAAATAATGCAGACAGAAAGATATTTTTCCCATCCTGATCATCCATCCATATAAGATTGTATCTTCCAATACAAATGTAGTATATACCACATTTTGGTGCTAGAATATGAAGAAAAGAATGACAAATGAATTTTCAAGGCACTTCAGGACAGGAAGTACATACATTAAAATAGGATCAAATTGAAGCTCTGACTCCTCAAAACCAGTGGTATCCTCCACTCCGCACTACCATCTTTCCCATCATCCTATCCACCCCAGATAGAATGATTGCATACTTACTTTCACCCAACAGAACTTTGAAGAAGTCTACAAGGAATCTGAAATTGTTTGATGTTCATGCCAGTTCTTTACAATGGATTTGTATACTTTGCAAATCTATGCAGCTGGTTTGAAGAATTTCCTTGAAGCGTTCGTGATTCCTCTGCATTTCTTCACTGATTAGGCATATCCTAGAGCAGTTAAATTCCAGCAGGCACCATTTAACTCTTGCATTTTTAAAGCAACTTTAAACAATTTCTATTAATTCTCATTAAATGTTCAGATTGGAATATGCACTTAGGCCTCTCAAGGTTTCATATCCTGCACTATGCTTGGCATCTTATTTGTCTTAAGGGAAAACTTCTAGTGAATTGTAGTCAGTAAACAGACCATGGAGAGATGCCTGCAGGGGCACATCTGCTCTCTGTTATGAACTGCTGTCTCTGATAATTGAATGAAGGGTGGTATTGTGCCAACTGTCTTAAAATTTGTGTTACAACAGTCTTAACAATAGTGTACCTACAAAATGTGTTTTTTTTTAAAAGATATCTTTTTAACTGGCATGCCTTTTCATGCATTCAGACTAGTCATACAACACTGAATACTTGAGTTTGATATATAGAAAACACAATTATATTCTTAACCCTGTGACTAAACATACTGATCTATTCTTGAGCTATGCTTTCTGTTGTCTGTATTTCAACTTTCTAATGAACTATTTGCAGCTGTCGGGCTTGGTCTATACACTGGCTTTCTCTTGTGGCTTCTGTAGAGAGGTATGAATAACTTAAACATAACTACCTGTCTGCTATTTCATTTACCCAGATACTCTTTTTATTTATGTATTCATAGCTCTTTAAATTGCTTAAATGGTGCTTGCTGCTTTGCATGGGATCTCATTGGTTTTCTTATGTTCTGCTTGGTTACTTTATGCTTACACCTTTTTATAGTATATAATTATGCTTCTCCCACTTATCTTTCATTTCTTTTTAGGAAGAAGTAACAGAGGCAGTGTCCCACCTGTCACTTTCAGCAGCAGCAATGCCACATTCACCACCATCACCACCAGCTATGTCCTCAGAAGAACGTAAAGAAAAATGGGAGCAAGGTCAGGCTGATTACATGGGAGCCGACAGCTTTGACAACATCAAGAAAAAACTTGACACCTACCTCCAGTAAAAGCACTTGTATTTGCTCCCGTCCAAAATATCAACAATACAAGGACTTGTTTCAGAGCTGTAGCAACTAGAAAAGTCAGCTAGGGTCAATTAAGTTTGCCAGAAGTGTTGCCATTGTTCAGCTGAAGGCTTTTGGTAATACTGCAGGTAAGAACTGAGCAAAAGCTATGTTAAGTATGAATTCTTGTGCCAATCATGTGTCCAACAGTCAGATCTTTTTCTTTTGCTCAAAAACCCATGAATACGCCTGCAAGGAACCTGAGAATAGGACACTGCACTGGCCTGAAACATACTACTTAGACCTAAAAGACTGTGCACTCTCCTTCCTTTCACACACATGCACACCAATATGTTCTGCTTGCTACAGTAAAATAATGGCTAGAGATTCAGGCAGCTATAATGGAAGAGCCTTACAATACTAGCATTATGTATATGCAACTTGGTAACTGTAAAGTTACTTTTCTGCCAGTTCCAGCCATTTCTGACCAGATTTCTATGCACAAAACTACAGCATGGCAAATGCTTTTGTTCAGTTCTCTGTATAACTGAGACAAGTAAATCTGTGAACTGTAATGGCACTCAAAGTACAAAATAAAAACATTGTTGAAAGTTGTCAACCCATCAAGTGGCAATAAAATCTGTGACCCTCTGAAGTCTCTTCCTTTTAGCATTTTGTAATCTGTCATCAACACACTTTAAAATTACCACTGAGAATTTTCTTAAAAATGTCTTTTTTCTGTTGAAATGTTGTGTTCTATTTAAAATAAGCTGTTAAAGGCTGTAGAGGATGTGTACATTAATTGAAAGCTCACACGGGTGACACTGTGGAGATGGGAAGGAAATAAAAAGAGAATATAATGCTGGCATAAGACGGTATCAGAACTTCTGACTCTACAGACTGGACATTTCTGCACACTTAAGTGTATCCACATTAACTTTAAAACACCGTAACAACCTTTAGTAAATTATTATCCTCAGTAATTAGAATACCTGACAGGTGATTAAACAATATCTTTGAATGGCTAAAATGTCTGCTCCAACACGTGCTGACAATGTTTTAATAGGAAATATTGATATTGTTGAATAGTATTCCATCAATCATACATGCAAGAAATATGGGTAGAACCACTAAACCTCTAAATGTGAGATTCATACTTCCTATCCCCTTATAAGCTGGAGGAAAACAAATGCAAGTTACTAAATTGGGTGAAATTTGTTTTTTTTCACTATAGTAATATAACCAATTCCAAATTGTCTTCTATTTTCCAAATTCCAATAGCCAAAATATCCTGCCTCTAAGAGTTAAGCAGCATAAATTCTGTGGATTTTCTGAAGTATTTCAAAGGGAAGAGCATTTGAAAAAGTACAACCCAGTGAAAGCTGAGTATGTTTAGTCCTATCAAAGACACTGACTAAAGATGGAATTGCTTTTTCTTATTTTAGAAAATTTATATTGCCGCCTGCATGGCGACTCAAGGGTTAGGGTATTAAACCATATAAAAGAAATAAAAAGTTACGTGAGATGGTGCCCATTCAGTCAAATTACTGCAATTAGTGTCCATAGACAGTCCTTTTTGCCTTGAATTTTGTACAACAGGTGGGATTTTGAAGTGTTAGACTTTTCAAATGTGTGGAAAAAATCCCAAGATAGAAGAAAACTTTTTGTCTTCCAACATCAATTCTATACACATGAATGGTGCCATGCATGCAATTTTAAATCTTTCTGAACTCTAGTATAAAGTCTCACCAATTTCAAAAGCCTGAATAACCTTAAAGTATAACACGCCCAGAAATAACAAAAAACAATCAGTATCTAGTCAGCAGCCCAAAGTCTTGATAAAATTTTTATTTACCTAGAAATCAAACAAGAAATACACAATAGTTTTACATTACTATTGACAGCAACAGAAAAACAGTTCAAAGGATTCCTTATATTGGAATAAACACAAACCAAATGCAGGCATAAAGGAAGTTTATAGGCCTGATAGTTTAAGATTGCATTCAGTTAACCACATTTTGAATCCCTTTTCAGATACTTCTAAATTGGGAAAACATGGGGCAAAAGTAACAGGAATGGCATTGCTGGCATGTGCAGTTTTTTCATTTTTTTCCAATATAATTTGTAAGCCTTATTCTATTTAGTTGCTAATATATAGTCAATATGAAACATAATACATAGTAACATTAAACTCCATTGTGCAAAACTTCAAGAGTTACAAGTTAACGTGCATCAGATGTAGATATAATCCAAGAAAAAAGAATACAACACAGGCGTTTACATAAAAAAAATAAAAACACATCATTTGACAATATACTGTATACATTCAACTGTAATACAGCTTTGCTCTTAATATAGAAACTGAACATTTAGATGAGTTTACTACACTAAAGTTTGTACTTTGGACCATTTGCCCAATATGAGTACTTATATTAACAATTCCTTATTTGCTGTTTGAAAAAATACTTTGCAGTTATTAGAAAGATTATTTTTCAGTATCATGTTGTCTGAACATATAACATCAACTTATTTTTAAAGCTGAATTTGTTCCAATATTTTAAATTACATATCCATTAGAGTCCTGATTTCATTCATTTTTGTTTCACCGGTAGAAGGTTTTTTGGTTCCAAAGGCTCCAGCTGCAAGTTCTCTCTTCTTGTTCTGGATTTTAAGCATATTTTCTTCCACAGAATTCTTTACAATGAACTAGAACAATTTTTTAAAAAGGTAAAGCAAAAAAAATATAACTACCACTATAAAGCTACTTATCTCAAAGCACTTGAAAAACTATTATAAAATATAGGTGAATTATCCTACAAAGTAGCAAGTAAACAAATTCTAGAAGTTACTGAAAAAATATAATCCTTTTTCAAAAGAACATGTTATTTTTGGAGGTGCAGGTTATTAAAACGATCAGCTCACCTTAGTAATGATAACATCCTGTTTCTGCCCAAGTCTATGACATCTGTCAAAGCACTGGTCCTCCGCAGCAGGATTCCAAGCCTAAATTGTATACAAAGAAATATGTGTTAATATCTAAATTTCCAGTACTTACTCTTGGCCATGATAAACAAAATTTGCTATATCTTATTTTAGAGTAACGTTAGGAATTTCACAGTATTTATTTAAAATTACAACTTTAATAATAAAACCTAACAAACTAATAAGAAAAAGGCAAAGAAAAGTAAAAAAATACAACAAAAAGGAAATTACATAAATTACTTCTCATTACACCACAATAAGTATAAAGAATTTCAATAAGTTACTGTTACCACCACCCCTTAAAATAAAACAAATGATCTCTTTTTCCCATATCTCGTCTCTTAGCACAAACAAATGCTTAAAGTCTCAAAGTTTACTCCTGATAGTAAAACTCTTGGGATTTACCCAAGGGATATCAGAGATGATAACATGGGGGTGGGGTGAGGGGTGTGAATAAGTATTATTCAAGACTTTAACGAGCCTCTTCTGTAAATCCAATATAGGAAAATTATCCACAGGTCACTTTCTTGGTTTGTTCCTTTCAATTATTTAGACATCAGCCAATTTCTTTTGTACATTCGGTATTACATTTTTCCATCATTTGACTTATGACTTTAAATCTAGGTTCAAATAAGTGTCAATCTTGTCAGGCAGAACTTCTTCCACTTCCATAAGGTATTTTAAGCATTATATATAGAGGCAGACACTTTTAAAATTAACTTTTAGATCCAATATGTCCAATGATAATTTTTTTTTGTACATTCTGAATTTAAGTGTTGTTCTCCTTTAATTACAACCTTTCATTCATCTGGTTCCCTCTACTGTCTAACTCCCAAAGTCCCATCCTATCATCAAAAAAAAATATTCAAAATAAAGTTCATTTTAATTAATTTTAAAAAAATGTTTAAAATCCATCTGGATTTGAAATTCTAATCACCCTTTTGCTGTTTATCCCACACACATAGGTTTTAAGTCCTTGAGCTTATATTCAAAGCTTCTTAAGTATTGAGGGAAACTCAATGTTTTTAGACTTGTCAATCCAAAGATTCTTAATAGCTAAAAAGCAATTAATAAGCAATTTTCAAAGGTAAAAGGTAGAAAAGGACCACCACAACTCTTCTCTTGCTATCTCCTCATAAGGAGCAGCTATATGTAGCACTTTGGGGCATCTCCTTGTCCAGAAAATACTTCTGAAGAGTCAGTCTATTTGCTGGTTTCATTTGCTATGATTGTTGGTTTCATTTCTAAACTTTTAGCCATTTCTTCCCTAGAATGCTTTTTATGTTTTATAGATAACACACAATGCCTAATCTTATATTACATCATCTTACATTTCAATTCCAAGTAATTACCATGGAGAATGCAGTGGCAAACATTCAATTTCAAAAGTTGTGCTAATCAGAGAATCAACATAAGCACACATTATATAGATAATGATTCAGGTTTTAATCCTAACACAGCCAAATTGATTAAAGGTTGCTCCCTCTTTCCAATACTAGAAGTAGCCTGCAAAGAATTTTCTCATTCCTGTTTAAGTGACATATTGTCAGACTCTTTCAGCAGGGAGTTTATACTTACAGGATCCATTAAAAATACCCGGGAAGCTGCTGTCAGATTCAAACCAACTCCACCCGCTTTCAATGATAACAACATTATAGTTGGATGCCCAGTTTCATTGTTTTGGAACTGCTGAATTGCTTCTACTCTTTGTTTCTGGTTCATAGACCCATCGAAACGGACAAAAACAAATCCAGCTTCCCTGAGAAACAAGAGTAGCATGTTATAAAAAAGTCGGTTTGTTTATATTCCAATCCTTGGAATGAAGTTTTCATTTTAATTGTTTTTCTAAATCACATTTTAGTATTATTAAAATACACATGCTGCCAACTGCCAGTGACTCTGGGCAATTAATTTTTTAAAAAATTAAATTATTCTTGGATAATTTTATTAAAGAACATATCTTACTCACTTTAGTGGAGTTTCTATTACAGACAGAAATTTGGTGAACTGTGAAACCACTAAACTCTTAATAGCTGGGTTTTGTTTTCTTAGCTCAATCAAAGCATGCATCAATGCATTGACCTGAAAGACAAAATAATTTTTTAATTTTTAAAATAACTTCTCTTTTTTCTGGCTTTTTCATTATCCATAGTCCATTCACATCTTCTGTCTTATTTGCCAGCTTAATGTGATTTCATTTTCTACATCTGAATATTCTTGTAACTTAAGCAAAGAAAAGAAAATTAGATTTCCCAAATTAATATTGAAATGATAGGAAATCTGGAGAGAAAGGTAGTATCTTTTATGGAAAGTTATAATTCACAGATCTAAATTCTTAGAAACCTGAGATAATGGATTCATATTTTAGTGCTGTATAGAATGGTTTTTGAAAAGTAATAATCATGTTACAGAATTAGGCAACTTTACATATTGATTTTTATTCAGATGTCTTATCACAAAGTTGGAAGGTGCTGTTTAAATTAATGCAAAAATCCAACTCCTCTTAACTTAGAGAAATACATGCAGACAAGCCAATGCAAATCTTTGAAAGTTTTCATAGCATTTTCTAAAGAATACTGCTTTTATATCATGGTTGAGGTTAAGGAAGACTGAACACTCCAAAAATTCCAGTCGTTCTACAGCCATCATAATACCAGCATCCCAATATGGCATATACTACCTACTTATCATTATCTTCCCAGTAACTTCCCTCCTTCTTCTGAATTGTTGCCACATCATATTTCCTAACACACCTTTCACTCTCCCACCCTCTCCATATCATTCTAGTATCTTTCCTCTTTCCCCTCCCCACCTGAGCTACCATTGCCAATGTCTATTGTGTTTTCTCATTCTTATACTCACCTCCTATGTGAAAGTTACATTTTCATCAAATCATATTAAACACGCGTTTTCTTTTGAATATGACCTATTCCAAACAATCCATTGCATATCATATCATTGACAGATCATTGATTGCCTCTTTTGGTTTTTAACTAAATTTCAGTCAAAAGAATCCAGATGTTGAAATTCTAGAGTCAGACTGGCTGCAACTAAAAACAACAACCGTAATACCAGCATAGTAAAGTAACAACAAGGCAAAGGCAGGAAATTGGCAAGACTGGCTGAATGAATGCCAACAACCTTTGTGCCATGCTGAATAGCAACTTGCTTATGCAGCAGAGTTCTACTGCATCCATTTGGAACTGTTTACGGTCACTGAGGAAGATCATTTAAGTTAGCTTTTTTTTTGAAAGCATATCTAAAAGATTGACAGTTTAAATTTTCTCCAATACTGAAAGGTTTCTCCCCCATCGTAAATAGTCCCCATCTGTTTCTTTAACCATTGCTCAGAGAAAAATATCTTGAAGTCCCCATTTAACTGACTGAATTCAAAACATCCAATTTCTAAATAATTTATCCAATCTATTTGAAATACAACAGTTGATGTACTTCAGCACTTTTTGTGAAGCACACACACACACATAAATAAATAAAATGTAGAATTTACCTTTGAACTAGATGCCCATTGTTGTTTAGTACTTCTTTCATCATGAGATTCTTCCAATTGGCATTCTATTAAATTTTCTAATGAAACTTGCTTTCTACAAAGAGGACATTTTGCATATCTCTAAAAAACAAAGCTATTTATTGTAAAGATACACGCAATTGGAAGCAATGATTACGCTTAAAAATTGTTTGTATGCCCACACTTCTTTAAAATTTTAACATGTAATTTGCCCTAAAGAATGCATAATGAAGTTGAAAAACTAATTAATCTTATCTGGAATTAATATTATCCCACTGAAACAGAAACTTAGAATAACAGTAAAAATGTGGCATTCATACCTACTTTTCAATCTACTCTCCAAAAAAATCCTTAACACTTCCCAATATGAACTTAAAAAAAAGTTAAAATATAAAAAATTAGCTGCACTGTTAAAAAGGTTTAGAACAATTTTAATTAAATAAATAAAAATTTGACCCATATTACGCCTGAAAAAAATACCCTTGCTTTAGGTCAGACATGGGCAAACTACGGCCCGCAGGCCACATCCAGCCCGTTGGGCTTTTTAATCTGGCCCGCCGACCTAGTTACTAGCGCAGTTTCGAGGAAGACCTGGTTCAGGGAACGGAGGGCCCAGAAAAGCCGATATTCGCTGGGTCGACAACCGTCACACGGCGGAGGCGGGGCTTGCTGCTCTTCTTTCTTTCTTTCTTTCTTTCCTTTATATTAGTTCACACAAACACACCTTTCTCTTATTCTGGCCCGGCCCCTCTGTCAAATTTTAGAAACCATTGTGGCCCGCGAGTCAAAAAGTTTGCCCACCTCTGCTTTAGGGTATGAAAAGACTGTAATATCTGTAGGAACACGTATATCCTATTAAGACACTCTTCTAAGTGAAACTAAGTGGATGGCAAAATTGAGGATATGCCTTTTTTCCCTCCCCTGCTCATATTCCCCCCCCCCCCCATATTAAGAGATAATTTTTGCAAGGAAGAATTTTTTCTATGGATAGATGATTTCCCTGTGTCTTCCTTATTACATATGCAGGAAAACAACCTAAGGGTTGGCAACAGAATTGTGCAGCACAGCTTCAATCTTTCTTTCTTCTTTTGTGTTTTATGAGTGCAATTAATAACCAGATATAGCTAGACTTTCAAACAACACCCCCAAAAAAAGTTTAAAGTAAAAATATGTATTCATATTAAACTAGAAAGAGTAGACTTAATATGTATTTGTGCTGCCTTGGGAGCCAATTCTTCCAAATAATTATATAAACTTTTAACCTAAAGTATAAAGAAAGATCAACCTTTCCCTCCCTCCACCAAGAAAGTTTAGCTGATTGACAAGATATACTTTGCACTGCTTTAGAACATGTTCATGCAAAAGCTTAGTAGTTGATCTAATAGCAATTTTTCCCCAAATTCTCATGTAATTGATGAGCTGTACAGACAGTATATTATGTATGAAATAAAAATAAATAGAGCTGTAGATAACTCAGCTAAATATCATCTGATTCTTCATTAGTTTAACTTGTATAACTTTAAATATAACATATAAAAATGACAAAAAATGATTCTAGACACATTAAGTTCAGTGTCAAAGTAGCGTAGGACAATATCCTCCAACCTTTCTGGTTCCACAGACTGGCAGTGGAAGCAGGGATAGTTTCTCATGGGTAACCTAATCCTTTCCATGCACAAATAAAGCTTCGTGTGCTTGCCTGCCACTTGAGCGGCTGAGTTCCCAATAATCCACAAACCAGCATCCGTCTGCAGATTGGGGGTTGGGAACCCCAGCCATAGGACACTCACTGGAGAATACATTAGTGTGAGCAAAAGAAAACAAAAGAATGGTCTACTCATCTTGGACTAATGCACATCATTCTGAAATAATTTGTGCTGGTGACTAATGGTGATAACTTGCCTTTTCTCTTTGGATGACTTCACAAATACAAGTCTTGCAGAACACATGGGCACAGTGTGTTATCATCGGAGCAGCCAGCGAATCCAAGCAAATAGCGCATTCTTCGTCTGATCCAGAGCTTAGAACGAGCTTCATCTTCTGTATTAATATGTCACGGAATTCTTCAGAAGTACCTACACATTAAAAAGAAATAACAACAGATAGAGCTTGTAAGCTATTTATATATAAGGACTGCAATGCTTCAGATTCAATTCCAAAAAATACTGAAATTCAGTATTTGTCAGCAGTCTTATCTGATTCTCAAATCACAATGCTTCCCCTTTAGAACTGAAACAATGCACAGCCCTAATACATATGCAATTACAAGTACCAGTCTATTATATAACAGCTAATAAAAAAATCAGGTTACACATCTATTGAATTATTAAAATGTACTCACTTTCTAGAGAACTGGATTGAGAGACAGTGGAACAGAGAGATGGATGACAACACAACTGTCTCAATCTGAGCAAAGCACCAAGAACATCTGCATAGTGGGCCAAAACACTTCCCTCAGTAAAATACCTAAAGAATTTTGATAGTAAAACAAACCTGTTATATTAGAATTTTGCAAATTCTATATACTGGATAAATATTATTACATTGGACTAGAATTTTGCAAATTTTTTCTCACCAGCTCTCATGTCTTAAAACAAACCTTTTCCCATCATATTCACATTAAGAAATGTTTGATTTTATCTGAGTGCAATCTAGGTCACTATATAAACTGGGCTTCATTTTTTAGAATCCATTTTGCTTTATCTTTCATAATAGACACTACAAAGAGCACATAATATAATAGATGCATAACACAATACATAATAGATCTTACAATTTTGCTTTGACACCTACCAACAAAATATATGGGTATATGCATACCATTATTAGCAGAAAAAAAATTATAAAATTGAACCAATGAGTCACAGCCAAACTAAAATATGCAATACAGATGGTCCTCAACCAAAAACAGATCATGGAGTGATCATTTTGATGTTACAACAGCACTGAAAAAGTGACTTATGACTGTTTTTCACAATTACAACCATTGCCTATTAAGAATTGCCTGGCTAAATTTACTGTCATGTTTAGAGAAAAGTCCACATTACAACTCTGCAACAACTGATTAGAATAAATGTATGCTGCTATAGTCTTCGTAGTTTATTTTAATCTGGTCATCATTTATTAGTCATATTACCAACATTTCTATGAGAAGATTTCCTCTTATACAAATGGTATTCTTGATAAAATTCACTTCTTTATATAAATCAGAATTTAATATGAATAATGGAATATATATTTTCCATTTAACAGTTGGCACTATTTACCTGCTTATAACAGCTTTAGTCTCATTTTTCACAGAGTGATAGACTGCACTCTCTTCATCTGTAAGTGTAATATGCTGAATAAATACTTTACGTTCTGGGAGCTTCAAAACTGGCTTCCCATTAACTTTACTTGTTTTAGTTCTTCGCAGAGTAATGCTCTTAATTAGCGATTGTAAACGCCTAGGAAAATATGGAAATATTCAAACAATATATAATCATCTATCATATCACACAGAAAATATGGAAACATTCATAAAAACAGCCTATGACATAAATATAGAAATATTCAAAAAGAATCTATCATGTAATACACACAATTGCAAAGCTAACTCCTGTGCACAAGGTAAAGTTGTGTATATTCTAAATGTTATCTAAACATGAAGACTTTAACACTTAAAAAGTATTTTTAAAGAATATTTTAAATGCTAAAAGTACTACTTTTTAAATGTATTGTGCTAATCTTTATAGAATATCTAGAATGTATTAGATGCAGTTTATACTTAAGCCCTCTTTCATCTCCCATAGTGACAGGCCGCTGGATTGTTCTGTGCCACCACAATCTGTCTGTAAAAGGCTTCAACTTTAAGAAGGAAAGGAGAGACCACAAGTCCTTTAAAGAATTCTGAATAGGTGTTCCTAAAACAAGGACAGAAAAAAAAACACATGTTGTGCCTCATGCTTACTCAGTTTAGATAAAATACGCCAAATGGGCATGGTGAGCAGGAGGGAGAATGAGGCTACCTAAACTGAGGCAGCTTTGCTTGCAATGCTGGGCTGGTGGGCAGTGAATCTTGCTGAAGCACAGCAGCCTTGCTTGCTCTGGTGGGCTGGGTAGGTGATGAGGTTTCTCAGACGCAACAGCTTTGTGTGAGTTAGTGGGGCATTTGGGTGGCTGAAATCGGGTGTGGCAGGTGGGGAGGCCTGAAATTTTATCACACGATTGTGCGGGGCGCTGCAATCGTCCTTACTTTGGATAATTAAACAAGCCTCTTTGTTCATTCCCACTGTAATTTCAAACAACTGCTGAACAATTGTTCCAAAGTTGAGGACCACCTGCACAAGATTGAATTAAACTTCTGAATCTTATTCCTCAGATTTGTATATGTGTGGCACTTCAAATTCTCAAAGAGAAGGGCAATGAACAATTTTTGGGAGGATGCAGCATTCTGTTTAGACAACAGTCCCCAACCTGATATATATTGCAATACTGAATCTACATAAATACCTGTCAAGATCCACCTTCTTTTTGCAGTCAGATCTAGAACAGCTTTTGTCTGTTGAGCATTTGGATTTCGTATTGTATGACCTTCATCCAACACAACTCTCAGCCATTTTAATTTATGTAAAGGACTATCATCTCCGGTCTGGAAAAATACATATTAGCCATTTTAACATTTGAAATAAATAATATGCTGAACAAGCATTTGAGGATGAACTTTTTGTTATTATTGCTGTTATTAAAACACAAAGACAAGAAATGTTTTTTGTTTGTGACAACTTAATCAGAAGAGCATTTACAAAGTGGAAGATGGAAAATATATTAGCTATTTTAGTATCTGAACTAAATAAAATGTTGAACAAGCATTTGGGGATAAGTCGACTTATTTAAAAAAACACAGACAAGAAACTTTGACAATTTTATCAGAAGGATATTTATGATTTTACAAGTAGAATAGGAACCATGTGTGAATTAGGTGGCCGTATAAATCTATTTAATAAATACAATATAATACAAAATAAAATAAACTAAAACCTGGAATATTGAAAGTTCTTTTCATTGCTACAGAAACCATTCTCACAGCAGAGTATTAGCAGCTGGATTCATGTTTAGATTAGCAGTTCTGTGCCATCCCTATTATTATCAGTATCAGTAGCTGACCTTGTCTGGGCCCAAAGATTAAACAAGGTTAGGCTGATTAAAACTCGAATGGGCAAACTCCAGGAATACATGAAAAAAGGCAATAGCAAATCAATTCCATAATGTTCCCAGAAAAACAACATGAAGTCAGCTGGAATCAAGTTATCTATGAAGAAAACATTACTTTTTTTTACAATTGTCAGTTCTACCAAGTTATCTTGAGCCTTTAAAAAGGGGTGGGATCAAAACAGGCAATATTAGATGAAATCTAGCAGCCAAGCATAAAATAGTCCTATTAGAAAACTATAACCTTCTCCTTAATGCCAAACAACACATGAAGGATACAAAAAATAAAAATAATAAAATAGCATTATAGCACTATTTAAAAAGTACAAAACTAAATTCATCATGAGCAAAAGTCTAATTTATATGAATGTTACATTACCCCTTTCTTTTTTTCTAAATAAAAAGTTCTTGGAATTTTTCAGTATACTCACCCCATAGTCAGTAGCTAAAACATTGTATGTTGTTAAGACAATATCCTGCTTAGAAAGTACTGTCAGATCTTTGTTCCGTTCTGAGCCATAGTAAACGTAAGTATTCAACTGAATACTTGGATCAACATGTTGTTCAAGTTGGTCCTAAAATGAGAATTGATCAAAAAGTACAATTGACTGTGCCATAAATTTTATAGCCTGCACAATTCTGCTCTAATCCTTGCTACATTAAGTTTCCTGGTACAAAAAAATAGGTGAATAATTATCCCTGTATAACCTAACACAGATTTATTTTGTTGTTTCTTCAGTTATAATTCCAAAGAAATGCAATTATATTAGTTTTAATATGTGACATTTGTGATTATCCCCTCAGGCCTTGTACTGAAGAAAATTAAAACATGATGTGCACTTCAGGTATTAAGAGCCTTAGTTGCTTTGGTGAAAGTAGAAACTGCATCATCTTATCCTGCCATTTTTATATTTAACTCAAAGTTGTTAGGATGTTATGTCTAACTATTATAGGTCTACAGCTCAGCATTTTGAGACCTGAGTGAAGTCCTAAAAAGATTATACCAAATTATAAGGGAATAAATTTATACCCAACAGCCAGATGCAGATATATGACTGTATATACTCTTGTCATTATTTTACTGGGTCTTTACCTTTTGTACTAGCAGAAAGACATTTTATGAAGTTAAATATTAAGCTCTTTTCATTGATTTCTGCTACTCACTACAACCTTCCATTCTTCCCAAAAAATTGCTCTGAGAACTGGTATAATTTATGGTGCAACACAAGAGGCTGTAGTACATACATAATCTGGTCAAAGTAATATTCGGGTTGAAAAAGAAGAAAAAAACTGTTTACTTAATTCAACATAAAAAATCTTCATTCATGTAAGAGTTGCAATCTATAACATTAGGAAATACAAACTATGTAAACTATAAACGTACAATCCAGTTACTTAAAACAGATAGTGGACAAATAATCAATGTTCCATTATCAACTTCATTTTTCTTTGGTTGTATAGGAACATCATCTTGGAGAGAAGGAAAACACAATTACCAACTTGAATATGCTATGGTACTTGCAGTATATATAGTTCATTTAGTGTTATTGTTAAAAATAACTACATGCTTGTAAGAAGATATTCCTATTTCAAGCATATCATCTACAATCCTAATGACACCTGTTTACTATCTCCCCCTTAGAATTTTAAAGAAATATAAAATGCACCTATTCATTCTGAGTATACACTAACTACTAATTTAGTTTTCATAACTGAATTAATTTTTGTTTAATCATCAAAAGAAACTTGTCAAGATAATGTAAATTTAAAATCAAAGGTTTACATGCCTTTTATTTACATCATTTATATAGATAGCTTTGGTGTAACATGCATATCTTGATTTATACACTGCACTAAGCCATTATTTTCTTTTATCACAACTGATGAAAAAGTTAAAATAGTTACACACACAATAGATCCATCCCTGATTCAGGCTAACAATCAATTAGTTATTGTTATGAGCTCAGCTATATGCTGCAGTTGTCTGCCTGGACTTTTTTCCCCTTCACTAAAACAGGGGTGGGCATGACCGGCGTATGACACATCCGGCCCGGGAATCGCAAATTTAACATCCCTGGCCTGGATCCTTATCCCCAAGCAGTGAGGTCCCCAAATTACTATATATGAGATGGTAGAAAGCAAAGGGCATCTTGTAAATTTTGTTAAAAGCAGTCAGAGTACAAATGAAAACTAGAAGAATTAGGTGGTTAATTCTTTCGACTGAGCATGCAGAATAGCTGAAGTAAAAAAGAAACTTGTTCTAGTTCATGATGTGCAATTACGGATAAAGTAGTTAATTAAATAATTAAATTAATTTCAACAAATCCAGTTGATTTATATCTATATCTTTGTAATAAGCAGCATCAAGACCTTCAGGATAGCTATAAGCATTATTTAATCCAATTTTAGGTCACCTTTTTCTAACTACCCAATGACTAGAAGACTTCAAGATTCCTTCCGATACGGTTATTCTGCAATCCCACAACAGTCAATGAAGTTTTAAAAAGCATCTTAATATTATCAGATTTTTTTTCCTAAGGAATCAGGAGAGAAGAAACAGAATGGTGAAGTATCATTACCTAGTTTTCTTTTCCTTGCTCTTGGTTTTTTTCCTTTAGCTGAAAAACAAAACATGTTATCATAAGTACAACTGGAAAGATACTAAGAAAATAATAGAATCAAAAATAACTGTAACTCACTTTTTATTTGTTCTGTAACTTCCTGGTTAGGTTCTGTGTCACTGTTTATTGTGTATTTTGATTTCTTGCCCATAATTCTAAAGCACCAAAGTGAGGAGAGAGGGGATAAAAATAATATTCTGTATGTTCATATCCAACTGTTTAAGCTAGCAATTGTACTTGTTCAACCTACTGTATAAAGGAGGTTCATGACATAAAGGAGACCCATCTAAGGGATATGAACGGTTAAAAAATTGGATGGATAGATAGTAATAGCAATAGCACTTAAGACTTATACATCACTTTATAGTGCTTTCCAGCCCTCTCTAAGCGATTTACAGAGTCAGCATATTGCCCCCAACAATCTGGGTCCTCATTTTACCCGCCTCGGAAGGATAGAAGGCTGAGTTAACCTTGAGCCTGGTGGAATTTGAACCGACAATCAGCAGAAGTACTGCAGTACTACACTCTAAACACTGTGCCACCAAGGGCAAGGTTGACTACAACCGTCTTGCCAGTCAAGGGCTTGGAACTGATAGTTGACAGTTATGCAATTAAATCCCCAAAACTGGACATTCCCCCCCACCTCCATTTTACAACAAAAAATAGTGTCTGTAGTATGTGGCTGCCAGATATTGCTGAACTCTAGATTTCAGTAGTTCCAATAGTATAAAACAATAAAACGGATACTGTGAGCTATAATTCACCAATAGACAGAAGGCAACAAGTTGCCCAGACTAACTTATTTTAGGTACAAGCCACGGTCAAAACAAATCACAAATATGTAGGAATCATTAGGTATGTCTATACTAGCCACTTCACATGATTAACTTAACTCATGGCTTATTCCAATAATTCAATTTCCTGAATTAACATATCACACTGAACCATATCACTAATCATATGTAACCTGTGAAGATACAAACTATTGTTGTGTATGTATTTGAGAAAGAGTTAATCCACAAGTAATTTTTCTTGAGAAAACTTAAGTGCTAAGGAATTCTTCAAAACTTCAAACATAAGTAGTGTGAGGACATCTGGCATAATTACAGCATTTGCCCACTGGAATAGCATTCCTCAAAATATAGAAGGGTTGTATAGCTCCCCCCCTTTAAATATTTTACAAGTCAATACTTTGCTTTGTTCCCAGATTAGAGTTACTTATGGACCCTGACAATTTTTTCCTGGATTTTATTTATATGGTTTTATTCAGACAGTATCCTTTTTAAAATGTGCATCCTTTTAAACATTATAAGTTGCCCAGAGTAGAATCAGGCAGCTTAAAAATCCAATATATTAAATACATAATTGAGCACATAAGTATTTAAGTTCAGAAATGACAGGAAAATATAAAAATAGAGGAATTTTCATTGAATTCCAATTTAAAAAATAAATATTTGTCCTGGATAGCATATTTTTAAGATAAAAACTTCGTTTCAGTTAATAAACATCTGAACACCTTCCTAAATTAATATCAGCTTATTTTGCAGGTTACATACAGTACAATGGGTGAGCTTACAAATAGCCCTTGACGTACAACCACATTTGAGTCCAAAATTTATGTTGCTAAATTGAGATTTGTTATGTGAATATTGCTCCATTTTACACCCTTTCTTGCCACAGTTAAGTGAATCACTGCAGTTTTTAAGATCATAACACAGCTGTTAAATGAATCTGGCTTCCCCAATGTCTCTGCTTGTTAGAAAGTGGAAAGGTGATCACAGGACACTGAAACCGTCATATAAACTAGTTGCTAAGAGTACGAATTTTGATAATATGACCATGAGAATGCTACAGTGGTCATAAGTATGAAAAATGGTCATTTTTTTTCAGTACCATTGTAACTTTGAACTGTCACTAAACAAATTAAGTCAAATACTATCTTTATTACTTCTTAAGTTTGAACAAGCTAGCCAAGATTATTATTTTTACTATGAACGCGTTTCATTTTGTGAAATAAAGATTCTTGCCATAATAAAAAATAAGATTATGTAAGAAATACAGCATGTATTGTTCAAAAATATTTTAAAGAAATGTGTGGGGTTTGCATGGACAACAACACTATTCATTAAAGGAACTCTATTTTTTCTAATTTCTGGGCAAGCCTAAATTGAAGATAACATGCTGCTGTTGTCATCTGGCCAGTCACCTGGACTTTAAGGAATTAGTTCCTCAGAAAAAAATCAGGTTCCTTCAGTGCACTTTCAACATTGGCAATTTCCGTATGTGTGGACTTCAGAGCCCAGAAATCCACAACCAATAAGGCCATTGGTAAGAATTCTGGGAGTTGAAGTCCATAAGCCTAGCAGCTCTCAAGGTTAGGAAATACTATTTTAATGAGCAACAAAGGGGTGTTTATACAATATCCACATTTTGAATATGTTTCAAAGTATGCACATTCCTTAATAGAAAGGGGGGAAATCTACCTTTTTGGATAGGACCTGGAAGATTGTGAGGGAAAAGAGTCATTTTCCTCTTTTGAATTGGAAGCATTCAGCTGCAAGTCACAATTGGGTGCTTATGAAAAATTAAAAAAAAGTTTTTGTCTTAGAAGTTATTGGAAAACAAAATGTATTTAATGTAAAAAATAATTTCTCTAATTCATTTTAAGGCATTCAATCCAGACTAGGACATGCTTCAATCTCACTTTAATGAGCTTTAATTTATATGTTAAGCTCACATAAATCTGAGGCAGAAGAAATAAATGTTCTCAAATCAGTATATATTAACAAATATATAGTATTACCATTTACCTTGCAAGTTGTTTTGTGCAGTAGGAATATATTTCTAAAGGGTAAAACAGAAGCAAAAATTGTCATAAAACCAATTAATATATCTTAAATTCTAGGTATAATTACTAGTTATTTTAAAAAATACATGAAATGTATTTAAAACAAGTGGCACGAAGCATAAAAGCTTCATAGGGTATAACTTCTCTTAACTTGATCAGGAGATTTGTATCTATGAAAATGCCTCATTCTAAAAATCTGCCAAATATTTTGCTAAGAAAAATAATACTTCTCTGCTGATTTATTTCAGTGTTTACCTGGCAAATTTTCTATGGTTTAAAATGTCAGCCACAAAACATGGCGAGAACTAAAAAAACAAAAAGTCCAAACAGCTCACGGGTCAAATAAATTATATTTATATTGCCAAATCTTGTTACTAAAAATGAAAAATACCTCACATTTGATGTCAGAATATTGTTTCTCTTGCTTTGAATATTTGGATTAATTTTTATTTAAATTATTAACAGAATGATAGACAATAAATATCTCACCTCTTCCATTTGATCAATTTTCTTTTCAAGAGGAAGAGGCTTCCCATTATGGAAATTGGTAAGAATTACTGCAATCATAGTAAGTGTTTTGCCCTAAAATACATTAAGCAATTGGTTAGCATTTTTTCAGTAGAAGCAGAGTTGGAATCAGCTTTTCAGATCTGAGTCCAACTCCTATACTGCTGAGAATCCAAATTAATGTATTATTAACAGATAATCAGCAACATCCTCATGCAAAATAGTTACCAGTCCCATATCATCTGCCAATATTCCTCCGAGCACAGTTTCTGGTCTATTTTTTTCAGCAAAATGTATAATTGTATTGTAGAAAAAGTTATTTCGCTCTTCCCAAAACGGAGGAAGATCGTTATTATTCTCTCGCAAAATCATCCAAGCTAAAGCTTGCTTCTGGTGTGGCAGTAAAGGAGTCAAAACAGCCTAGAAAACAAAGATTCCATTTTAAATATTTCTTCAGAAAAAAAGTTACAATTTGCAACTGTTCATTTTTTCACTGTTATTTTCTACTTATTTACAACAAATTAATTATTAATTAATCATTACATTTACTAACAACAAGGTAATGGGCCAGGTACTTCTCTCAGCCCTAGGAAGTGACAAATCATCTCCAAAAATCTTGCCAAGAAAACAGCAGGAACTTGTCTAGGTTGTTGCTAGCAATCAAAATGGGCCAGAAGGCACTTCCTTCCCCAAAACAATGCATTCAATATAGCATTAACCATTGTGACTTATTCAAATTACATACCTTTGCTGCTTCCATTTCACAGGTCTTATTATCTTCTTTCAGGTCTTCAAAAAGTTTGTCAAATTCGGTTTTAAGCTACAATGTAGAATAATACACAAATAGCCTTATAATATCTAGTTTATATTATTACTTCAACTTATAACGAAATGCACTCATCAAATATATTCAACATTTTTATGTTTTAAAGAAGCGTTTAAACTGCAAATTAACAGGTCTATAGTATACATTGCCATTTCACTTTACATGGTAAAGTGAGACAGAGGTAAGAAAAATACATTAAAATTATAAACTAAAATTAAAATGGGCAGTTTTATCATACTAAAAACCGTGTAATTTCAAATCTACTGGGGAAATTTTTCCAGGTCAAAGGCAAGATGGATGGACACAAACATTATTGGGAGTCACAATGCTCATCAGAACAAAGTAAACCCTACCATCCTCAACCTAACTCTATTCACTTGCTAATTGACTGACACTGTTTTCTTCAGATAGAGGCAGAGCAATGTGGTGTGACCATTCCATGCCTTTCATTGGTCAAAGAAAGAAAGGGAAATGATATTGCAGTCAGATGACTTGACATTCCTTGTCCTACTTCTAAGCACACAATGCTGTAAAGCCACTCACACAGTAACTCAGAGTTGCTTGGCTCCAAGACTGTGATGGTGCAGTATTTTAGACTGACTCTGCCCACTGCCCGGAGTTCACTCCGCAGTGGCTCATATTTGACTCACCTTTCCATCCTTCCAAGGTTGATAAAATGAGAACTCAAATTGTAAGGAACAATATGCTGACTCTGTAAAACCACTTAAGAGTGCTGTAAAACGGCATATAACTCTTAAGTGCTGTTGTTATTACTATTCTTACAACAAGCATGAGTAGTGATACCTGTTCAGTTGTCATTTGGATAGCACCATGGCTTGGAGCATTGTAACGTGTTCTACCTCTGTCAGATGTCCTGCCAGTCTCAAAACCAAACCCTGAAACTAAATGCCATTGAAAATATGAGATGAGATAAATGTTTGGATGTTACATTCAGCTTTTTTAATTTACATAAGAAAGTTCATGTCTTGATTAATGATAACGTAAGTTTTAACTTACATTTTCCTGGAGGTGCTAACTTTAATCCATGCATTTTTAGTCTTTCTAGAAGCACGTGCTTATTCTCCTCTTTTCCCCAAAAGCTCAATTGCACTGGCATAGTGAAAGCATTAGCTGCTCCACGAGGAACAACCCTAAGAGAGAGAAAAAAATAGCATTGCTATTATATTACATGTTTGTCTTTCCCTTTGTAGAAAGAGCTCAGGAAAACATACATTAGGACTGTGCTAATTATTCAAAGGAGGTACATCAGGTATGTGGAAGCACTTACAAAATGTATTAAACTGTTAAAGCAGAATATTAACACTTCTTTCAAAGGATTTACACAGCTCTAGAAAACATATTTATCCTCCTTTATGCTCTTTTATTATTTCAACCATAATGGAACAGGTTGAAAAATAGTGACAACTTGCACAATGTTATCAGCAAGCTTAATTACTGGCTTGCTATTGAAATCCAGATCATGCAGTTCTAGTTTGATATTTAAGGCTATTCCCCAAAAATAAATATTGTACAATTCCAGCAAATATTCTCTACTTAATGTAAAAAAAACCCAGTAATAATGAGAAGGGAAAGAAACACTAAATATAATATCCATGTTTAAACTAGCAATCAGCTTAAAAGTGCAATAAGGCTTCCATTACTGAAACAATAACTAACTTTTGTTTTGCCATGTTTAACTACTTAATTGCTGATCAAGAATATTATTTTATTTTGGGAAAAAATAGTATTCAAAATGAATTCTTACCCTTCCACTACTGCCAATTTGTTGTCCATGATATAAGCCAAGCAAGCTGCCAGTTCTTTTTTTATATGGCCTACCTGATCACCATTCACATTGTTTACTTTTACAGCATTCTTATCAAATGGATTATTAGGTTCTCGCTGGAGAGCTACCATTTCATCATCATTGACCTGTAAAGTTAACATTTGCAATGGAACCAGTCACAAAGGCTGCTAAACCATTTTTAAAACACATTTAACCAAACAGTTTTATTTTTAAATAAAGATAGCCCTACTTTTGGCTATTCTTTGTCATCCAATCTAATTTGTGGGATCACAAACAGGACCTTGCAAGTTTATCATACTTCATGGGATTAGTGGTACTGGGGAAGCAGTGCATAATTACGTAGGCTTCATAGATTACTGTTAACATTTGAACTGATAGCTGGTTCTCTTGATATTAGCATGCTAAAATGGGAATAATCTGAACATTTTTTTCAAACAATTACTGATAAGCACACAAATTTTGGTTAATCTATATCATTAAGCTATATGTAGGTTATACTTCCGGGTGCTGCAAAGGACTCCCAGGCAGCTGTAACAACATCGGAGGCAGCCAAGAGGGCTGAAAGACTTACAG
>JAEANM010000244.1:16626-37339 GCA_017656035.1 Myanophis thanlyinensis | reverse complement strand
GAGAGAGAGAGAGGCTTCATTTTTTTTTTTCTACACACTTAAAAAAGGAAATCCTCCCCTTTGGTGGTTGTAGGAAGTCTATGCAAAAATGAAATTTGTTAGATCTTATGAAATTCATGCATTCAGAACTGAATTCTCATCGATCTTCCAATATTTTAAGACTATTCATTTTTATGACAAAAATATGTTTCTATTTTTTTCCTGTATCTATAATATCATTTGGACTTATCAATTGAAAAAAGAAAAATGTTTTCAAGGAGGATCACATTTTGTCTTATTTAAATTTCACAAACGTAAAAATGTTTGCAAGAGGCTTTACACATTAATTGACCTAGATTGTTAGACAATTTGTTGTTACACAATTAAGTACAGATGGCTTGGCACTATAACTGACTTTATTCTCTAAACTTAGATTAATCATGGCTACTTTATACCATTCTGAGAAATTAATATATATCTAATGCATTTATATGCATATATATCTAATGCATAAGCTAAGCAAAATGGAGTGATTCACCTAGAAACGTCAGTGATAGGCATTGCTATTTAAATTGCTTTCACTCTACAATTTGGGAAACATTAACAGACACATATTTTCCTTCCATCCATCCATCCATCTATCCATCCATAGTCTTGCTTGTAAAATTTGTAATAGAAATTACTAATTCAAGATGACTATTGCCAAAAGAGATTGCAACCTATTTTCTATAGGCTACAAAGCCTGACAGAAAACATGTTATTGCTTAAGAAGTGCTTATCTGGCATTTACTTATTTAGTTAAAGATCACCACCAATCAGAAGTCCCTCAGGAAGAGTAGACAGCTTCTTGGGCCCCATGGGGAGGGTGGTAATTAAACTCGGAAGGCAAGCACTGATGTTAAGCTAAAAGCTTATCTTTAAATAGTAATACAGTTGCAGTGTAAAGTGTTAGGCCCTGGGGTGCCTGTTGTCGCATTGATAGGAGCTGGCTATATATAGGCATGTGTGTATGTATGTATGAAGAAACTGTTAAAAGTTCATCTACATAAAGCAATAGGATTCCGCCTGAGGGTGCAGACAACAGGGAGTGATTAGCAAAATGTCTTTTTCCCTGCTACTCTGTTGTTTTGCTAAGATCCCACTTGTCACTGAGAAATTTGAGAGACCATATGCCAACTTCCATCTACAGAGAGACCCCCTTGCTGATTGCTTATTGAGGAATTTCTCTTCAGAACATGAGGTGCTGTCAAGAAGAAGTTCTGAAGGCAAAAGAAGTATTCTGTAAAGAAAAACACACATATACACGTAATACTTTGCTTTGCCTTTTCATACTCCTAATATTTTATTACGAAATATTCCTTTCCTAATAAAATGTGTGTCTGAAATACATGTGCAACATTACATGACATATACACAATACTTTTTGCTGGTTGCTTTTGCTTTGTTACAGTACAATAAACATATATTTTATCTTACTTTATTCAGTGTGTTTATATTTGATTATATCTATTTTTTTCAGCCAGAAGAATTTTAAACATTACTGATTTAATGAAAGTTATATTTTATTTCTTTTCCCAATTCTCTCAAAAATATAAACAGCATGTGGTCAAAAAATTAGTTTCCAAACACAGCAAAAGAAACTAAAAAGGCAGCAATGTAATATTTGAAAGGAGGAAAAAAAACTTCAGTGTAACATACAATTGTAACTGTATTATGCCAGATCTGCTTTCTTTTGCATGGACATAAAATATAGATGGACTTCTCTAATTTTTTTTCTTATAATCTCAGTAATGATTTTATTGCTTTCATCAGTTTTCTTTATCACTCATATTTCATTGGGAGTGTGTGTCAAATACCCCTATATCTATTTTGGAATAAAGAATAAAACCCAAAGCAAAACAATAATATGCTTCTTCTCACAGTAATTCACTTTCAGCTAATTTTTAAAGAAGTGCAATATGAATGGCTTTTATTTAGAATGCATTTTTACAACATAATGCTAGTTTTTGATATTTGTAAAGTAGATTACCCATTGGAAGAATGCTACTTATTGTTATCAATTCTACAGCTTATATTTAGGCAGTCTCTGTTCTTGACTTTTCCGTTTATAAAAATGTAGTTTATTTTAAGGAAAGCTTTTCATTTTAGGAATCTAAGCAAACAATTACTGGGCAACACAGTCCACTATATTGTAGAATGTATACATAGAGATGAATTACTACATTCATGAAAGGCAGAAACAATAGAGTAACAGTTTTTGGTTTTGTCCTGTCTAAATATTAGGGGAGAGGGGAAGGTGGTTTAAACAGAGGAAATAATCATAAGACCAATATAGATCTTGTGCCGTTTGATAGATGTACTTGAATAATGGGAAGGGTATGTATTGTTCCCAATGTGACTTTTCCTGCAATTGACATACATGTACCATCAATAATCAACTTACTGATGGTGTTTCCATAGGATTTGGAAGTAAGATTCTCAGGCTAGAAGTCTGGTTAGATTTGATTTCTCTCCCTACCCTCATACAACTCCTGGAGTAACCACAATAAGGTACAATAAATAAACACCTCATTCCATCATTCAACCTTTGATTCAGATAATTACCCCATTGATTTATGTTCAGAAACCTTTTTCCAGCATATACTTGAAATTGGACTGAGGAAAAGCTTCACATGCTGTCAGCATTCCCTACACTGTCTACCACTTGCTAATTTTTGTCTTCTCCTGCTGGCCAAGAAGTGTGAAGGGTAACTATACTTGAATGTTTATATAGCTCTCTTTCAGACCTCTCACCTGAACTTATGGAAGTTGGATGGAATAAAAGGTAGGCATAGGTTATAAAGACACACAGGGCAGGTCCAAAATATGCAGCCCAGTCTTCAGCCTGAAATTGATGTTTTGCTTTCAATTTGACTAATCATTCTACTCCACAGTATGCACAACTATATATTGACAAAGGAGTGTAGTCTGGAGGACAAACCTAAATTATAAGCCTTTGGTCTAATTTGGGAAAATAAGCATAATATATTAAGATTTTCAAGGTTTATTTTTTTAGTATACGTGAACTCATAGTTGAATGCTGAAAGTAGATTCACTTTATACCAGATTCAGTACTGTTTCATTTAGAATACTTCCTTTGAGAATATGAATTGTAACATTTCAAGTTGCTTCACACTTAAGGGACTTAAGGTTAATTCATAGTCTGATAAAATGATGATGCGTTATTATTGTGCAAGAATATACATTTGGAAGTGGAGTTGTAGTGATCATGTTTTCAACCTATGTAAAGCCACGTTTTTTGTTAAGCAGGAGAATCCAACAGACAACTCCAATCTGGTTCACGCATGACTGTATCAATATTTTTATGGCAATGTTTATGGTAATAATTGTGTAGAAAAAAAAAACCTGTAGAAAAAAAACCTTTGTGTAGAAAAAAAGGTTTGTAGGGGTTGGTTTTTTAATCCCCACTTTTAGAACAAATCAGTATAAAACTTGTTCTAACTTTCCTTAGATTAGGATTTTTTTCCTATGATATTAATGATGTGGCTATTTGGCAGTTAACCATGGGGGATGATTTAGCAAATTATTGATTTTTATTTCTGGATGAATTGAATTTACACTGCTGATGACTATTTTTTTTCATTTTGTGAAAGAACAGAGTTGTTTATAACAATTTCTTTTAAGGTACCCCCTAAAAAAATTCTTCTGGATACTTTAATTCAAACAATTGGAACTATTTGTACATCTGCCTCAAGTAGCAACATGCCTTAACTGGTCAGATCTGACGGTCATTTCTTGTAGAATAAGAAAATGTCCTGTCTAGTGGTAGTTCTCTTTTACTTAATCCTTGTCATGCATCAGATAATGTGAGTAGATCACAGACATTTTTGTAGCATGCTAATAAATTCAGAACAAAAAAGCAACCAAAGCAAAATATAAGAAAGACCTTCCCCTTTCATATATTTTCCTCCTCAGCTGTTCTTCCCCTGAAGTGACCCATGTGCAAGAACAGCTCCAGTAATTCTATGACAGAACAAAAAAGAATTATTCTATCTCCATGGCAACATCAATTCGGTTTCTGCAGGTACAGCAGTTGCCAGTTAGGCCACTGACTATATGAAAGCTCCTAAAGGCACTTTGTACTGCAGCATTTGTTCAAAAATAACTTGGCCTGCCACAGTTTCCCACAAACCCACAGAGAGAAAAAGATTAAATTGAGTGGCAAGTAGGCTGTCAACTTCTTTAGCATCTTCAAGCTGAAATGAAGAAAACAACAACAGTAAACAAGTGAGGATAGAGAAATGGTTCTGGCTAGTATATTATTTTCAGAGCCTGTATGGTGAAATATTTATGCCTTTGGAAATAATCTTAAATTGTGTACCATCAATTTTGCTTCAAGGACATAAAACTTAATTTGTTTTTTTACACTGCTATTATGACAACACACACACAAAGCTGGAATTAATTATCACATTTTGCAAATGACAGAAAGAAAGATCCATTGTTTACATTTATTTTAATGAAAGTAAATGAAGTTTAGATTTTTGTTTGAGGGCTACAGTTGCTTTTTTCACCCTTCCCAACTCGTCCATATAGCTTTCAGAAGAACAAAGGGAAGTCCAAGTGTAAAAATATATATTTAATATGCAGCAAAAATATTTCCTCTGCATAGTAGGCACCAAGACTTTTTAGCTGCTTTAGCTCATTTTCTTCTGACTGCTCCAATGATAGCAGATAAAACAATATTTCTGTTCTTAGCCTTGTCTCAGATTCTGTTTAGCTGAACTTTTTACTAACTTTTATCTTGTTCACAGTAAGGTATTTTTGGTATGAGTTCCCCAATGTGATTAGTGCATCTATTGTTGTCCCTTAGCTTTAACAACTTGATTTCAGAAAGGTGTAAGAAACAGAATATTTTCCCCACCTGACAGACATTCTGCCTATTGCTTTGATAAATGAAATTGGTGGATTCTTGATCTAAAGTTTCACTAAACAGACTAAAAGAAATTTATCTTCCAATTTTGGACCCTTCTAACCTCCCACACTACGTCAGTACTAACTAAACTTAAGAACCATAAATGACTATGTCCTGAGATGTCAGCTGTGCCCATGATATACAATAGCTCCTTTCACACCTTAGCGCTTGCACCAAGTGCAACTTTGGCCTTGGTGCTGTCCTTGATATCACTTCCTAACTGTTTGTTATACTAACACATTTCATAATACCTTAAAACAGTGTTTCCCAGACCTGGTAAACTACTCAAAATTGAGGGGGAAATTATTATTTTTTGGTTGACAACATATGAACCCGTTACTCATTACCACAGAGACATTTAAAGTGATTTACCATGTGTACTAAATATATTCAAAAATCTTCCAAAATATTTTGTTAAGACAAAAATTGATGAAATCACCAATGTTGATTTGTTGAAATGAAATGACAGTTCAATTATATTATTTTTTACAATACAGATACCCCTTGAGTTAAGACCATTTATTCAATGACCATTCAAAAGTATAATGGTGCTAAAAGAAGGCATTTATGATCAGTCCTCAAATTTCAATGGGATTTTCTAATAAGCGGTTTGGGGTAATGAAGGAAAAATGACTGTAAGCTTTATTGGGACATATACTACTTCAAGAATGGAATCACTATAGTTGTCAGTGGGGCCCTAACATACAACAATCCTATTTGTATCCTTGGGAAACTCCAAGTTTCTTTATATTCTGAGACTTCAGTTTTTCTGGTCAGCAATCTTGTATTTCATTCAGAAATATACCTCAGTTAAGTTTGAAGAATCTCTGTCCTGGGTTTGGCTGACTACTGCCCTCTAATCTGAAGATTTGTATCACTTTTGCACACCATATTTTTGAGTGAACAATCACTGTGGTAAATTTGTTTTACATAATATTTCATTCATATAATCTCCAATTTCTGTTTTGTATGTTTGATGACTGGATGGTTGAATTGCTGTTTAAATATCAGTTAAATTACTTTGCTGATTACTATTCTACTAAATTGTACAACTTATACTCAGAGAGGAATTACTGTATTCATATAGATTGGAAATGACAGTTTTCTTCTGCTGTCTAGTTCTTGCTTAAGCACGTTGTCGAAGTCTTCTATAATGACCATTAAAAGTAGCCTGGATGAGTCCCTTTTTAAATTTGTTTTCATATTTTGGGCAGCCAACATTAACTTTTTGATATATCTTATCCCCAACTTTATGTGCATTTTGTAGCTGATGAAATTAAATTTGTTCATAGAATTTGTATATATTATATTGTATTATATTATAAATTTGTTCATACCACATTTTTTTTTTTGAGAACAAAACTGAATCTAATTCATGTACTTTTATATGTACTTGTCCAGCTATGAACAATATGATGAGGTGGGAGGGGTAATTTTTCTATTATTATTAAAAAGAGTGAGTCAAACTCCTGTTAATTTATTGTAAATCTCATACACAGATCCAAATCTATATTGTGCTGTAATTTTACATTTGCTGAAGTTTTAATTATTTCTGAAAGCATTCCAATAAGGCAGAGAAGCACTTTGAATTTGATTTGACCAGTTCCCTATTTTGCAATAGAATTTTTCCCATCTGCCATAATATGACTGATTAGCTATTTTAATTCTGATTATAGTAGCTGCAAACCATAATCGGTGGATTAATCTGCTAAGGGTTTAGTTGCTTAATCAAGAGAGGCCATTTTAATCAGTAAGGATGAAGGCAAATTTTAATTGTTTGGCTAAGAGGACCTTGATTTGTTTAATCAGTAGAATTCTTATACATATATATGTTCTATATTTGTGTTAATAATTTAAAAATCTGCTGTAATGAGGTTTTCATACCATAAACATTTGCTCAGTAAAATAGAAGTGTTAATTTAAAAAACAAGTTAGCAGTCAAAAATCAAAATTTAGGAATAATGGTTCCATAATGGAATGAGGGACACTAGAAGGTCTCTTAAGAATCTGTACTGTGACAATTGTTTTTTTTTTTAATTTGTTTATAAATTCTGTAGGAAGGGATAAGCAAGGAAGTGACTATATTTATAGGTAATATCAAATTCCTTAAGGTAATTACACCTAAAGGAATAGAGTAAATTCTTAAAGGCTTGTCAAGCAGGGAAAATGAATATTAAATCACAATTGCTATTCAGTATAAACAAGTATGAAATTTTGTCAAAAATATTAATTTCATTTATATCATTCAGGTAACTACGATCAGAAAACAGATCTTGCTTTTTTTTTTAAAGAAGATCATGAGTGACTGCTTAGATTAGAAAAAAGCAAATTCTATAATGCATCTCATTAGACAAATAACATAAAATAAAATTCTCAATGCTTAATACATGGTAATGCAGCTCTCTTTGGAATATTGTACATACTTCCAGTTAACAAACTTCAAATATATTATAGAGCTGGAAAAGAGATAGAAAACAGCAACCAAAATAATTGAGAGATTGGAGCAGCTGTCTTAAAAAAGTAAAGTATTTGGCTTTTAGCTTAAGAAAAATGGTTTTCTCTTACGTAACACCAAAGCCTTAAATGTGTGTACACTGTGTACTGTACTGTATATTGTTGAAATGACAATAAAACCTATTTGACTTGACTTGACTTTACTGAAATGCTAATCACTAAATGCTTTCAATAAATCAAGTTCAGTCATCTGCAGGAATCCAAATTAAAACTTCACCTCAAAATATTGATCCAGCCGTTAAGAACATCCAACCAGGTAGGTTTTGATTGATTTGACTGATAAGTATTTCTGCCATTAGGAATTTTTCCCGACCTGAAATGTCTCTTATTTAAAGCTACTATTCTGTATTTTTTGTTCTGGGTTGATAGAAAAAAGTTGTGGCTTTTTGTCTAGTATTTCTTCAGGTGCTTGATAAGGCAAATGCAGTTATATTTGGCTTCAAAAGAGTAGAAATCTAAATAAAGAAACTGGTGAAAAGAAATTTGAAACAAGTGCCAAAGGGTCAACTCTGCAAAATGCTGAAATATCACAATTCTTCAAAAAAAAAAAAAAATCCACTCTGATTTTTGGTTTCATCAGCAACTATGGCCATTTCACTGTGCAAAGCTAAATCAATTTCATTAATATAAAAGCTAAAAAAACACATGTCAAACATTGATCCTTGAGTCTCTATGTACAGCATTTATTTTCATTTTCTATTCTGTTTCCTTGTTTGTTATCAGTTGCCAATCTATGAGAACACCTATTCTCTTATCCTATGTCTTGAGAGCCTTTGGTGAGAGATTTTGTCAACATTTTAAAAAAATGTTCATGAGTACAGTAGCTTTTGGGTGATTTTCTCTATATGCTTGTTGATTGCGGCTTACCTTTTAAAAAAGCTATTTTAGATTCTTTTCAACAAACGTTATTCTTCTATGGGTATGCATATTTATTCTTGAATACTTTAAATCATTCATTTGAAACATATATTAAGTTATGATTTATGTTGAATTGTAAATGTATTTTCTATACTAAGCAGCAATGGTTTTCAAAGCTAGCAAGAGTTTTCTACTGCTATCTGGAGACATGAGAGATTCAAACAGATACCTTCTGCAAACAATCATAAACTCTATAATTTGGATTTTACATAATATATGTTATCTTAATATCAAAGATCTAATCATGTGTTTGCCCACACATGAGGAGAACTAAAGTTAAATGGGGAGGCAGGCATACATTATGTTTTGTCTTCTCAGTTTTGGGGACCTGACATGTCTGTTCTGTTTCAGGTCTCAAAACACACGAAATCATACCTGGCTGTATGCCACAATTAATGGGGAGATAAGTAACCCCCTGGCTGAGAGCCAAGAATGTTATCTCAATTAAAACAAGGCTTGATAGAAACTCATGGATTCTTTGAACAACCTTTCCACATGACTGATTTAGTAAAACTTTTGTTTCCTGCAAAGTTTCCCTCCCTTCGCTCCTCCTATAAGCTCTCTGGGAGAGGCCAATCATTAGCCACCTATATTCTATTTTCTTCTCTGGCCCTGCTTCTGAAGATATTCCCTCCTCCTTGCAGCCCTATGCATATGCACATCAGGGACAGCCTCCCCCTGTTCTTCCTCATTGCTCTCTGACTCAGAAGCTAACTGGTGGATGACAGGCCTCTCTAGTCTCTACTCTGACCACATACCCCTCAGAGCCTTCCTCAGCCTCCAGGGAAGTCCCATAGTGTTCATCACTGTCAGATTCCACCAACAGCTCAGCCGGCCGCTGTTGAGCCACAACACTGTCTTGTAGTGATTCCTGTGGCAGTGTTCCAAGTAACATCCCCAATAGAATCCAAACTCCAAGGCAATCTTCTTCTTTAAAGCATAGATTTATTAGAGACATCATATTGGCACATCTGGGGAAACCCCAAATCTGAATTCCCGCATTTTCCCCACCCAAAATAAAACCAAAGTTTCATCCTCTGGGTAGTCACATGTGATCTGTACCAATCCAACCATCATCAACTCTGCAGGTCATCTTTGGACACTCCTTCTCCAGGTGCTAGCTAAATATCCTTGAGTCCCACCAGAAAGAATGTTGTTATGATACAACCCCAAACTATTCTCTACCTCCCTCTTCCCATTCCCACAGCTTGCTGTGGCAGCCCTAAAGACTAAGGAAAACCAAAACTTCTTTTAGGGCTGACATCCTGCACATAGGTATGTACATAAAGTATTTAGATAATACATCTTTATATCTTCCACCCCCAAATTTGTTTTACTTGCAAGACAGTAGCTAGCATGGATCTGGAGTTTTTCAGTATAGGCTAGACCCATTCACCCACTCGAAGCAAATTAAGGTGGCAATTTATCATCCAGATATAGACCTTGATCAATTAATGGAGCAGCTCATGGGAAATACAGCAAGTCCTCTGCAATGAATATTTTGACATGAATATTTTGAGAATATTCATTTTAATGACTTCTCTGAGATGCAATATATTATTATTGTTCCAGTGTGTTGGTGCCTATGCAGGAGAAAAGTCTTAACAAAGCCGTGAGAGAAGTTATTAGTTTAAAGATTAAGTGGGCAGTTTTATCCACTGGTTGCATATTAAAACAAGGGTACAGTATACTGCAGTAATTTTTTCCAATGCGATTTAAAGATGCTTAATCACAAAACCAGTCATCTGAAAAAGATTGTTCCAGTTTATTATGAACATTGTATTTTACATGCCATTCTGCAAGGGAAATATTTTGTTGTCATAAACTGTGTATACTGTTACAAAAAAAGCCAATTATGTGAGGGGATCTTTTCTTAACATAACAATGATTTTAATTGTTTGATAAAATGTTTGTGACATTTAATGACACTTCTTGCTATGGTCCATGGAAGGCTTGAAATCAGGAAAGAGTTTGACAGTTTAATTTGGCAGTTGTATACTACATTTATTGATCTAGTTCCTAGTGGCATTTATGTGATGAGTTTAAATCATAAAAGTGTAATTGGAGTAACAGAAACTGAAATATTATCTCTGGCTACCATTCCCACAATGTCATCTAATGGTCCCTTTTCTGTCTTTGTCACTATTCATGTATAAACCTGTGTATAAAACTAATATTGGCTTTGGTGTATTTTACAGATAAGCATTTTCTGTTGTTATATTTCACAGATAAGCATTTACCAAGTTCTACCTGGCATCTTTTTCCAGTAGTAATCAGACAGGAATCCCATAAGTAGAATATGAACCTGGAAAAAGTAGCTTTACCATGGTTTTTGACTGATGTATTGCCTTACTTCTTACTTTTTTGGAACTATTAAAGAAGAAAAGAAAGAACTACAATATTGCCATAATTTGTGTGGAGCAGGACAGCCGCCTGGAAGAAGATCGCCCTGCCAGCCCCCAGGAGCAAGCTTCATGCCGGGCAGGCAGCCTGGAGAAGTGCAGCCACCCAGGAGAAGATCGCCTTGCCAGCCCCCAGGAGCAAGCAGCATGCTGGGAGGGTGGCGTGGAGAAGGGCGGCCGCCCTAGAGAAGATCAGCCCCAAAGCTGCCAGCAGCTGGAGGCGTGCTGGAAGGGCAGCCGTCAGTGGCATGGGGAATGGCAGCAGCCCAAGAGATTGCCCCCAAAGCTGCCAGCAGCAGCGTGGGGAAGGGCAGCTACCCAAGAAATCACCCCCAAAGCTGCCAGCAGCTGGCAGCAGCATGGAGAAAGGCGGCCGCCTGAGAGTAGATTGGCCCCAAAGCTGCCGGCAGCGGTGTGGGGAAGGGCAGCCACCTGAGAGATCGCCCCTAAAGCTGCCAGCAGCCAGCAGCAGCATGGGAAAGGGCAGTCACCTGAGAGATCGCCCCCAAAGCTGCTGGCAACAGCGTGGAGAAGGGCGGCCGCTTGAGAGATCACCCCCAAAGTTGCCAGCAGCCAGAGGCCTGCTGGGAGGGCATGGGGAAGGGCCTGGGGAAGGGCAGCAGCCCAAGAGATCACCCCCAAAGCGGCCAGCAGCTGGAGGCATGCATCTCCCTCCTGGCTGCCCCACTGCCCACCTATCACCACTGCCTCTGCTGCCCACAGCTCCCTCCACCAGGCCTGTCCAGTTGTGCATTAGACCGTCTGGCCCTGTTGCAACGGGCCTGGCTTCCAGCACGGCCTCCCACAGCAGCAGCCCATGTGTCTTGGAAGGCAGCGCCTCCCAAGACATGCACCCTACAGCCATACCATACCATGGCTGCCCCAAACCTCCAACTCAGCCTTAATATTGCTGAAGCGCTTTTCTGCTTTAATAAAGCTTGACTGATACTGACACTGCTTTTTTTTTTTTTTTGGTCTCGTAAAATGAATAAAAAAGGGAGGGGGGAACCCTGGAACCTGGATGGAACTGCCTGTTTCAAACAGTCCTACAGTCAATTAACTTATCCAAACCCAGGAATGTATTGTTCCCACTGTTCCATTTAACCCATAGGGTTACTTAGTAACAAAGTAAGTTCTCAGGCAGACTTCCTCCTATACCTGGACAGCTGAATTCTCCTGCAGTTATTTTTCTGGATTTTAATTAGTTTGCATTCTTTTTGTGAACAGTCCATCTCCTTTCTCAAACCAAATGTAATGTAGAAAGGGGAACATAATTTATAAAACTGAATTGGCTTTGTTCTTTGAATTTTGCCTTGTTTTTTGTTTTTTCAAATCTGTCATAGGACAACTGTGTAGGGGATTGCATTATTGGAATGTTTACTTTTATTATATTAGAATTTCAGAATATTTTAATATGTGTACTGTTGCTTATATGCTGAGAAATTTGTTCAATTTATATTTCAAAGCAGACTTGTCCAATGTATATTCTGGAAGCTATATGAAAATTAAAACAATTATTTCTCAATAGAAGACTATATGACTCCTGTTATATAAATCACAACCCAAAATGTACAGATTACAAAGAAAGCACAAAACCATACACATATCTAGACAAGCCCTGAACCTAATTTGGTAAAACAAGAACATGGCTGGTGATTGATTCTTTTTCAATATAACAAATTCCATATATGCAGCATGTACAAAAGTGTCTTCAACTGTTAAAAGTGGACAAAGTTAATAAACGTCTTCGTGATGCTCTCAATGTTTGGTTGTTGGCTTGCAGACTTACCACTACTTAACTAGGTAACATCATCGGTGTGGGGTTTGTTCCGTGTTTATATACAGTAGCTTGCCCTGCCAGTGTCGGTTTTCTCCTTTGTAGTCTTTGTTGATTTTTTGATTGTGTTAATTCCTGCTTATCTTGGTAGAGGCATTCTGGTATTTTTGTTTCATTCCTAGCTTTTGTACAGTCTCTTTTGAATGGTGTGTAAATGTGGTTTATTTCTATGTGTTTATTGATGGCTGATTTCTGAATGCCAAGCTTCCAGGAATTCCCTAATATTTTTAGAATTAGCTTGGTTGAAGAGGTTCACAGTTTCCTAGTTCAAACTATGATTGAGTTTGTCCATGTGTTGTGAGACTAAGGAGTTTTCACTATGTCTTTTGACTGTGGATTGGTACTCATGGATGTGTTAGTCTTCACCCTGTCTGCCCTATGCTATGGCTTTACAATCCTTACACTATATGTTGTTGATTACTCATGTTTTTTCTTCTTCTTGGGCTACTGAGTCTTTTGGTTACTTAAGATGTTTTGAAATCAAGGAGAGATTCAATATAGAAATAAGAGAAATTTTTTTACAGAGAGAACAATCAACCAATGGAACAGCTTGCCTTCAGAAGTTGTGGGACCTTCATCACTGGAAGCTTTCAAAAAGAGATTGGACACCATTTGTCAGAAATTGTGTAGGGTCTCCTGCTTGGGTGGGGGTTGGACTAGATCAGGGGTTCCCAACCTTTCGGACCTCAGGGACCACTAAATTCATAATTTTAAATCCCATGGACCCAGTGTACTGCTCGCTGAAGCATCTGGACTCCCAGTGATGGCATGGGGGTCCTTCAGGCACTTAGCTTGGCTGCCTGTTTCTGCAACCTCTGTCTCCCTCCCTCCGTCTGTCTCTCTCTGTGTATCTCTCTCTCATCTCTCTGTGTCTCTCATCTCTCACCTCTCTCTCTCTCTTTCTCACTTTCACCTCTTCCTCTGCCTCTCATCTGTCTCTTATCTCTCTTTCTCTCTTTGTTTGATCTCTCATCTCTTTCTCATCTTTTTCTCTCTGTCTTGTCTCTTTCTGTTTCTCTGTCTCTTTCTCTCATCTGTCTCTCTATCTTTCTGGTCTCTCATCTCTCATCTGTCTCTTTTGCTGATCTCTCTCTCTTTCTCTATCTCTGTATCTCTTTCTGTCTCTTTCAACTCTCTCTCTTTCATTCTGATTCTCTGGCACTGTCTGGTTCTCACAGGCACTTCTTCCAGCCATTGTTGCTTCTGGATGCAACTTGGTCACCCGGGGAGATGCACAACCTGCTCTCCGCCCCAAGACACTCACCTGACCTGGCTACTGTCAATGCTCTGTGTCCTAATGGGCTCCAGGAGGAGAAGGGAATACCATCTCCCCCAATGTGAAGCACAATAAATTTAGTTGTGCTGTGCAAGGTGCTGTGAGAGGAAGCAGGCAGGTCATAGAGGCAGCAACAATGGGAGAGAGAAACGGTGCTTTGGGCCAGTGTCTCGGGGTGGAGAGGAAGTCATATGTCTCCCTGAATGACTGAGGCCGGAAGAAGCACCTGTGAATCCCAACAAGAAATGAAGCAAGTGCAAGTCTCAGGCCAGGTGAGGACTGACTGGGAGGGGAGGGCGAGGGGAGAGCCCAGCCACTGGTGAGTTCAGCCAACAGGGAGCCATAGCAGGGGACCCTCTATGGAAGATTTTTCCAGCCCTACCATTAGCTGTCTGGCCGGCAGCTGTACTCACAGGACTGGCCCATTTGTTATTCTGGAGCAGCTCCTCCACCTGGGCGCCCTGCGGACCACCTAAATTTTCTCATGGACCACCAGTGGTCTGTGATCCACTGGTTGGTGACCATTGCTCTAGATGATATTCCAGAGGCCACTTTTTCCTGAAAGCTACAAATAAATTTAATATCTAGATGGCTATTTTTAATGTGGAAATATCATTATGAAGTTCTTAATTTTGCACAAGTAATTTACTGCCATCTTTCTTGTCTTTATTCAGTTCCAGATACACTATAAATACAGTTAGAAAGCTGGTGTAATGAACTTTTATCAGCCTAGTAGGAGATTCAAGTGCTGTGGTGGAATGAACCAAATATTAGAGATGGACTTGCGAGACCTGAACTGAAACAGTGGCTCGTTTATGAAGCTCTGGAAATAGTGGATCATCCTATATAAGCATATGGAAGAGCTTGCTACTGAGGCCAACAGATGAACCATCTAGTAGAAATTTATTATTTTTGAAGACAGGGGATAAATGTCTGTGCACTCACACACAAAGACATGTCTTGGCAACCAACAGTTGTAGAAATAATAGGGTAATGACACAGAGGCGTTAATCTGGATTTTTTTTTAATAAAAAAACCCAGTAAATTATGCCTTCTTTCCTTGTTATTTCTTCTTCACTTATCTTTAGTATAGTAAGAAAAAGAAAGCTATTGAGAAAAATAAAAACTATAGAGAACTGAAATTTCAGGTGGGTGCTTGCCATGAAAATGCCATTGTAAAGGCTTTGCCCAGCCTGTAGTTCTGTAGTTTTCAGAACTATATAGTTTCTGACTTCTGAGCAACTTCTTGTAGGTAAGAAAAAGAATTCCAGACTTCAAGAGTTACCAAGCCCACCCATACATAATTTCCCTGTCCAAGAAAATCAGATTTGGGGGCAGGGGTGGGATGCAGCTTGAAAAACAAAAACTTCCTATAAAGAGGCTGTTTAATAAGTCCAAGCAGCCAAAATATGTGAACTCATTGGTGTTTCTCCCACAGACTTGTTGGACTTGGCAAGAAGTTTTGTAGCTGGTCAAGCTTTTAAAACAGCCTACATATTAAATGACAATTAGAGGTATATAAACCCATTGAAAGTTATCTAAAAAAATTATTCTAAAAAAGTCATATTTTCTTGTGATTTGTCCTTTCTTAACACCTATGAATGTTCACAGTTTATTAAAATGAATTTTAAGACTACAACTAAAACAACCATTCCACCAAACTTTGAGGGTGAAAAACTATTCACAAAATACTCAGATAGAAATAGGAGTAAAAACAAACACATTTGTTCTCCCAATTTCCTATGAAATATGAAAATCAAATCTGAAAAATAGAATTACAACTTATATTTTTATAATTGCTACCCAATTACTTTTCCACTTCTTTTAACTAGGCATACCAGGATTACAAATATATAGATGAGTACCGGATATCATGAAACAGATAGAAGAAATGTCTTAGCTCTTGGTCACCACCTTGTGGTCGTATGGAGTTTTGCACTCCAGATGTGAGAGTTCTGTCCTTTTACTCTGGCCAGATATCCACAAACAAGGAGTTCCTTGAATGACGCAGAAATAATTGTTTGAGGTGGGAAGCAAGAATAATTCTGTTGCCTTTGTGAATTCTTTAAAATTAATGCTGAATGTAAACAATAAATTCCAGAAGACTGCTTGACTAAACTCATTGCCAAAAACATTGTGGTGATAAAGGGGCCTAAGGCAGGGGAAAAGAAAGAAATTATAAATCAAGCAAAACTCTAACTGCACACACATTAAAATTAATGAAGTATTTTAAAATTAAAAGTGCCATCCATCCATGTGAGCTACTTAAATCATTAAACCTGAGACCTGTGAATGCAAGTTTAAGCAAATTATTCATTCTTGCATTGGGTAAATGATGCCTGAAAGTGGGTCATAAGCATTCAGTGCATAACACCTTTAATATAAGGAATACACAACAGAGGCAAGTGGAATGAAAATGGCTTCATTTGCAAGAAAGACTACTAAATCAGAAAACTCCTGATCTTCTGCAAAGTACAATTTTTGTTATCCCAACAGAACATCTCTCATAGGTAATGTAAACTAGGTTGACGTGTTATTCAAAGTTATTTGAGGACTGAGTGCCAGTTAAACACTCCTGTTTCAAAGTGGATTGATGGCAGCCCGAAGCGAATGTGCCAAAGGAGGGGAAAATGTTATCGGCTCATACCAAAAGAAACAATGCTCTTATTTATTAGTTGAATTCCTTAGCAAGTGTCAGAATTAATATCACAAAAATGATATATATCCAGCGTGGAACAAAACCTCTGCCATATAAAGTAACACATCAAGCCTTCTATGCTGATGAGATATAAAGTGCAATAAAATACTTCATAAATGCCATTTAGTATTTATGTTGTGAGAGTGTTTGAATCTGATCCAAACTTAATTAAGATTGTGAAACATAGCCTGATCCTTCCATTAGGCTGGTTGAGTCAGATCCAGGAATAGCAAGATTGCCTGATGGCTAAAGAACTGTTCTAGGGATAGACAGATTCATTTTCCCACTTGGGAATTTTGGCATGACTTTCTAACCTTATCAACAAACATTGCTATATTGATGGTAATGATATCAGAACAACTCCAGGAGGTAGAATCATTTGCTTTATAGTGGCTGGAACAATTTGCATTGGGTAGGGTGCTGCTTCCGAAAAAAGTTGTATTGACTGGAGACCACATATTGATCCCCAGGGGATCACTTTTTCAATAAAGAAAAGTCAGATTATTACACAGCATCGTTTGGCTGGTAACTTTCGAGAATCTCCGCTCCCTAGAACATCTCATGAGACAAGGTCTGCCTGAAAGGCTTTCCAAACCACACATGTACAGGCTCTCAGGTAAGTTATCAGCAAACATATACAGACTTAGAACCAGCATATGAGCTCATAAGGAACTGGGTCAATCAATCAAGCAACCAACCAACAATGGCACCGACTACCTCGTCACCTGGTGTCCTTCACATGATCGGACCATGTGATCAACTGACTATAGGAGCCTTGGTGGTGCAGTGGTTAGAGTGCAGTACTGCAGCACAGCAGTACTTCTGCTGTCTGCTGGTTCAAATCCCACCAGGCTCAAGGTTAACTCAGCCTTCCATCCTTCCAAGGTGGATAAAATGAGGACCCAGATTGTTGGGGGCAATATGCTGATTCTATAAACTGCTTAGAGAGGGCTGGAAAGCACTATAAAGTGGTATATAAATCTAAATGCTCTTGCTATATCAATACATAGGACAGATAAAAGTGGAGGGAAACTGAAACAAGACACTTCAACTGAAGCCCTGCTGAAAATGTTGCTAAACAGCAAGCACTGCCAACAACTTGTCTGTGTATGTATCAGAATTTAGACTTGTCAAGATGTATAATAGCCAAGAGTAAATGAGATTGAAAATCATACATGGACATGAAAAAAGAAAGACTGCTGTGCCTACATGATACCAAGAATTCCCATGTTTAAAGCTAGGATCCTTTTAAACCTAAGGCAGGTACTCCATAGCTGTCATATCCTCTTCTAAGTATGAATCCTTAGAAGAAGATGAAAGATCAGCTAATTCAAATACATCCTCCATCATTTCAATAGGTCAGAATCAGTCTCTACTAGCTCAGGTTCCTCTGTCCAAGACTTTCTTCAATGCAATCATGTCACTCATGTGAACAATACAGTAGCACTGCTGGCTTGAGTATCAGAAGATAAATGCCACTGTGCTTTGTGAGGGAGCGCATATTGGGAGTGAAGGTTTACCAGAGTAACCCAGCATGCCTGGCTGAACTTGCATCCAAATCAGAATTTTTGAATAGTAGCATGATTAAGGCATTATAAAACAGTCATGGAGTTAGCCTTTTAGCAAGACCAGGTTTAATGAGCATTAGCTGATAAGAATAGGATAGCTATAGCCTCCAATATAAATCTAAGCTACTTAACCTTCTTGAGTAGCTCAGGCTGGAAATAATACATATTTATTGTCTGTAAACTTGTATAAGGTTTTTTTGTGTGTGCCTGAAGTCTGAATGATATGATATATTGTTTGAACTTTGATTGTTATTCTCTTATATTTGTTATCTGGGCATTAGCCTAAAGCTTGAATGGGTTTGACTTTTGTCTTCTGAGCTGATTTAGTGACTATTTTCTGATGTTTGTGTGTCTTTTTTCAGCTGTGAGTAGCCCTTTTGAAATTAGACCTTGGACTATATAGCAATGGTCTGGTAGTTTAACCCTCTCCCCCAACCTAGGCTAATGCAACCATAGACTTGATTCGAGATTCAAAACATTAGGGAAAAATCAGTACATATTTAGTCCTCCAAAATTTGTATAGAAATTTTGCTTTGCCTAGCTATATCTTATGATCATGGTCAGAATAATTCAGATTGTTTTCAGAATTGGTTTTTACCCATTTTGGTTGAAGGACAATTATAAAGTCACCAGAATAACCGATAATCTGTTGTATATTGTGTTATACAAAGTAGAAATTCAATTCTGTTTTTCCAAAAATCAGAACTTGAGAACAAGTTATGGCTTCTGCTTATTACCAAATAAGCCAAATTTCATGTACATTGGCTAAGGCAAACAATTAAAAGACTTCATTAAATGCATTTCCTAAGTTAAGCTAACAAGAGAAACTGGCAAAATGTTACAAGAATTCTGTCTTGACCATAACATACAAATATTTAAAATTATCCTCGAGATCATTTTAAACTACTTTAAACTCTCACTGAAGTAGTTTAAATTGTTTTGTTGACTAATTCAGTAATAGTGCATAATTGATTTATCTATTTATTAATATTTGTATTAAATTAATTTATTAATATTAACAATATTCATGATTAATTAATATTTATTAAAAATAAATGCAAAACAAAAACACCACATATAAACTAGCCAGCAGTAGCAGCAATTCAAAGCAATATAAACTAAATACAGTTTAAAATATAATTAAGAACTGATTAAACAGCCTGCAGAAGTAGAAATGTTTTTCATTGGCTCAGAAATGTTGCTAATCTGGGTTCCTGCCAAGCTGCCCTGGGGGAAGGAATTCCATAAGTAAGGTGCTACCACCTATCTTCAGCATCTTCATCACCATCATTGCTGCTTTTCAACTCTATCTTGACATTTGTCTCTGATTCTTCCTTACTCCCAGTATTATTGATACTACAGTAATATCCTGAGATACAAAAAAGTAAAATAAACCATATACCCAAAGATCCTATTTGGTTACCTTTTAAGATTTTTTTTCATCTCATACAAATCTTGTTTCAAGACAAGGGATAATGTCAGATGTTGAAATACTCATAGCTTTGAAATAATTTTGAGCTGTTTTTAAATGTTTTTTAAAACATTGGGCAGATTTAGGATGGTGGTCTTGGCCGAGTCCACCTTTTTGAAAGTGTTCCAGGATGTGGTGAACCATGAATCTCAACATATGTTGAAGTATTCAAACGATTCATGGGCCATGCCAAAATTCAATTGAAAACTCAACTTGCTGTAACTATGCAATGTAGAAACAAAAAATATCTATGTGAATTGGCTTTGAATCCAAGTAGTTTGGCCTGACTACACTATGGTTCATACTAGTGCAGAGGTTAACAATCATACTGATGAGTGAATAAGGAATCCTAAGATTGGATTGAAAATATATATTATGTTGGTTTAGTTTTGTGGTATGACAATCATATGCCACTTATATCAGTGCAATTTTTAACAATTCCTGTTCAGGCAGCCTGAGCTTCTGGATCTTAGTTAGAATTTCTCCATTATTTCAGTGCTTTTTGGTTTGTGGAATAGGCACCAATTCTAATGCAGAGGCAGCTAGAATACTTTACCCCTTATAACCTTCTCTGTGTATAGTTGTTTATAACAAAATCCTGAGGCATGGTATGATTAGTATTATTTCATGCTTTATAGCAAGAACATATCCATACAAATGTGAATGTTCAGCAATGAAGAAACACTACTTGGTGATTTTGGGAATATATGCAAGTTATTTTGGTCCATGGATCTATTTTTTTTGCCAAGAAACTGCAAATATAAATAATAAAAAATAATTTCTCAAGTGTTTGCAGTAGGCTGGTTTCTTATCTCCTCTTACAAAAACATAAGCATTGGCCAATGAAGCGAGGCTGTCTTTTCTGAGTGCCAAAATATTTAACAGGGATTTATTAATATTAGGGGGTAAAAGCAGTCTTGTTAAATGCAAAAGAACAAAAAAAGAGAGAAGATACTCTTTTTCCCTTCTCTTTTAATAACTGTTTCAGTAGCACAATGCTTTAAAAACAAGCCATATTGCCCTGCTGTAATATGGTCTGAAGACATGATTTAGATGGAAAATTTAAGTAAGATTA
>JAEANM010000244.1:0-16616 GCA_017656035.1 Myanophis thanlyinensis | reverse complement strand
ATGCAATTTATTATCCAACAGGATATTACTACAAGCCATGCTGCTTGGCTGAATTTTTGAATTTCAATCTAATAGTTCAAATGAGAATTCCAGATGGGTATCTTGTTCCTCTCACAAGGGTAATATTAAGTTTGTAAAACAGAAGAGGTGAAACTAGTTTTAGCACTTGATTAATCATTTAAATTACTTTGCTCCTCTTTGAACCTATTACCTTTTGTTTATCAAGTCACTCCAGTAAAATCCCAGCCAATCAAAAATACAGATTATTAATATATTCAATGACTGATTCAGGTCACCTTGAAGTAGGAGCCACAAATGTATTTATAGTTGCATTGAAAAGTCATAGTGATTCTTGTATACCGCTTAATAAAATCAACTTAGCTAATGTTATTATTTTTAATTTATGAATGGAATAATTAACACAGCTGGTTTTGTAGGCGTACATGCAAACACCTGATTAAAATTAGACTATATAATGAAATGATTCTGAACCTGGTCCATTTGCCACGGAAATGAATAAATGAATTTTTTAAAATGGTTGAGAATACTTGGAAACTGAGGCATAACATTGTGTCTTTTTTAAACTATTAGTATGAAAAAAGTGAGAATACTTGGAAACTGAGGCATAACATTGTGTCTTTTTTAAACTATTACTATGAAAAAAGTAATAGGCAACTGCTTCTCATGACATGCTTGGTACCTCTATTTTTATTTATTGGTTTATTAAGGAAGGTTTTGCCAATTTCTATCCTATCCTCACAGTCCAGAAAATCTGACACTCATCAGCAATATATTTTTTGTGGGTTCCCTTAAGGTGAAAGTAATTATTCATTTAGTTTGTTGCTGCTTTAAAAATCAGGCAAGGGATTAAGGGGGAATGTGATTATATTTTGATCTGGATAAATGTATTTAGTGATCAATCCATAATGTTAAGTTGTATCAGAAATTGCTAGGAGTTCAAATAGTAAACACGTCTTGACTAAACCATCTCACTGATATCTTGTAAGAAAGAGAATGAATGTGAGGAAAAAAAACAAGTATGTACACTCTCATGAACTCTTTACAGAAAGTCAGAATACATATGTAATGGAAATATTTTAATTTGAATGAGAGTAGTCAGCTGATAAGTCTCATGAGTCTAGCATGGGCTGTATTGTAAAGAGGTTGGTTCTAAGTACAGCTATAAATATTTTTTCTACAAGAACTAGGCAAATGTGATTAAAATCTTTGCTTACTTAGGACCTACACATAAAGTATATATTTTTAAAAAATGTAAAACAAAAATAATGAAACCGTCTAACTGTCTCTTCTGAATATTATGACTTCAGGAAATTGATTATGATTTCTTCTCAAATTCTATCAAGATAAACTATAAGTATTTGACATAAATTTAAATTCCAGAGTTTCTAGTTAACCCCAAGCTCATAAATGAATTCCTAAAAGCTGATTTGTGCCAGAAGACCCAACCACTTGGCAGAAGCCATTCGTTTCAATGACATGAACTGCTCTATTTAGCTCTTATTCAAACCTTGAAAGAAAGGCCAGATATCCACAAACAAGGAGTTCCTTGAATGTCTAGGTCTTTGATTAACTGATGGATACAAATGGAGAGTTTATATGCAGAATTTGGAAGAAAAAGTAGTGGAAAATAATATTAAGGACTTTTCTTTCTAGCTATTAAGAAAGATGGACCATATATCCATGATTTTGGAGTAGATGCCCAGAGATACAGTTAAGTTTATTCAGTTTTGAATTTGATATAGTAAACTGTGGGTTTGGAATGCAAAAGAAATGTTCATCACAATGCCATATCATATTCTGGTTCCAAAAGCTTTGCTTAATTTAATTTTGAGCCACATTCTTAATTTCCAAATTCTGTGGTTTTAGAACTTCTTGGAAACTAAATTGCTCATCCTGCTCCTCCAACAAAAATCATTTTAGCAAGTAGAAGAGGAACATAGGAATTATGGTAGCAAAGTACTGAATGTTTGAACACCCGCTTAAAGATTTCACTATTATCTTGAAATTTTAGCTTACTGAGTTGGAATTAGGTCCTAACAAAGAGTAGTTATCACAATGATTTTCTTTTCTGGAAAGAATTGTTAATAGTTTTCTGGACTTCAACCCTTGCAGTATGTGATATTATGGAGGATGGTATTCCATGATATGGTAGAGATGAAGGCTATTCTTGTTATTCTTGTTATGGTTGATTGCACAATCAGCCAGATGTTTAGACTGATTTGGCATTTTGGATGTTGGTTCCTAGTTCTCTGGAGCAGATTTAAATGAGTGTTAGGAAGTTTCCATCATCTTTCAAGGGAGGAATACAAAAGCCTTGCATTAGTGGTAGCAACCAAGTTGAATAAAGACATCTGTAATACAGGTTGATACTAGAGCACCAAGTAGGATTTCCTGCAGATGTATAAGTAGGAGAAATTAATTTTGTGATTAATTTTGTGATTATCCTCTGTTGTGCTTATGCAACTGCATTGGTGGGCTGGCCTGAGATTTATAAGCCTCTCCCAACCCTTTGTCCAAAAACAATTTGAAAAAAGTACAAAAAGATAACACATTAACAAAGAAAGCTTCAGGATGCTCTGATCATTTTTCCACACATACAGTATATGGTCCTGTGTGGTTAATAAGGTCATAACTTCGTGGGGAGAAAAAAATACTTTCTTTGATATTAATATATTTCCTCTTCTGATGGTAGATATTTTAATGTGAAGTCATTCCCTGTGTAAATACTGTATGATGTTTCTGAAATACTGGTGAACAAACATCTTTCATTTTTTTGCATTAGTAAATGGCCACGAAATAAATTGCCTCTCTAGTAGTAGAATGATCATCATCATTATGGCTCCTAGTTAGAGTTTATTAAGTTTAAAATCCTCTGAAATCTGTCAGCAATTGAAAGAAGCCAAAACCACTATTGTGGTGAAAGATTTTGTTGGCTGCTGAATATATTCCATTTAGACTAGCTGCTGCCTCAGTAACAGTTGTAATCCAAATGAATTTTTTGAGAATGAAAAATATGATTAAGACATGCTTTTTAATCCGATTCAGCATTTGGACACAATTATATAAAATATCTGCGTGGGTGCACAACCACAGAGAAAACTTCTGTGTGGCCCCATAGCTTGGTCTGATTGGGACTGAATCCCATCTCTGCTGCTGGCCAAACCTTGAGGGGGTTTGCCACTTAGGACAAAGGAAGTAAAACGTGGTCTCCCTTATATTTCCTGGTCTGCTGTGTTACTTTCTGACCTTTATTTTTATGAAATCTCTTACTTTCTGTGAAGAAGTATCTTTAGGCATTTAAGGACTGGGGAAAAGGGGCTTGTGTTTATCTTATTAAATGTATGAAGTAACTGTAAAACATCTTTTACATGAAAAATGCCCAGGGCCTGCATGTAATAGCTTTGGTTCCAGTTTTTGTGAATTCTAATAAAGCAACACTGCCTGCCCTGGCTAAGTGGCCAGGTTATATCACTAAGTTAGAGCATTATTCCAAGCTGTGTGAAAACCCAAGCTGCAGGGAGTGACCCTGTACAGATAGTCCTCAATTAACAATTATTCATTTAGTGACCATTCAAATTACAACAGCAATGAAAAAAGTGACTTACGATCATTTTTTTCTCTCAACCATTGCAGCATCCCCATGGTCACATGATCAAAATCCATACACTTGGCAACTGACTCATATTTACAATAATGGCGGTGTCCCGGGGTCATGTGATCATGTTTTTGCAACCTTCTGACAAACAAAGCCAACGGGCAAGCCAGATTCACTTGAGAACTGTGTTACTAACTTAATATCTGCAATGACTTAACTGTGACAAGAGAGATTGTAAAATGGGAAAAAATTCACTTAAAAATCTCACCGCAACAGAAATTTTGGGCTCAATTGTGGTCGTACGCTGAGGACTAACCAGAGAATCTGCATCCTGGAGTCTTATAAGAATTGAGTGGGTAGGCCTGCATACTTGCTGGTGATATTGGTGAAAGCAAGAGGCCCTTTAGATCATGAAGTCTGCCCAATGCTCCACCTCCTATGAATTTCTACAAATGATACCCTTCCCCATATCTAGTGCTTATTTTACCTTCCTATGTGAATAGGGCGGGAAAAGAGCAAAGATCAACATTAAAGTTGCCTTTACAGTTATTTCTGCTCTCTGCTAAGCCAAGAACCACCTAGGATGAGAAACAGACCTGAGATTTAGCTGGTCTCCTTCTGTATTTTCAGAATTGAGAGAGAGACATGATTTCTATATTCCATATTCAGAATATTACATATTCTATGTAATCTAATCTGAGGAATATACTCAGCCTTATTGTTAGGTAGACTGATTCTAAAATGCAAAATTCAAAATTCATGGTTAATAAAACCTGACCTAATTTGGGGCCTTTTCTTTTTTTCTTCCATCCATATATTTTTTGTACTATACTACTATTAAGACTTCTAGAGGATATGAAAGAGCATTCATTTTATGGATTCATCCTCACAACTGAAGCAAAAGATGCCTAAATAGCTGTATTTCACATCCCTCAGTTTATTGTGGAGAAAGCCTTAAACTCTTTTTAATTTTTCAGTTTTAAAATCTGTCTTCTCTCAACACAAGCCTTGAGATTCAAATTAGCCTAGGGTGACCAACCGTCCTCTTTTGCCCGGACATGTCCTCTTTTTATGTCCAGTCTGGGGCGTCTGGGCGGGTTTTATAAATTTACCCAGACACCCCAGACTGGACGTAAAAGTGGAGATGTCATGTCCGGGCAAATGGGGAAAAAAGAGGCTCCAGCAAGAGGGAACAAGCTTCTTGCTTCTCAGTCTAGCCACGGCACTGAGTCTGGATTTGCGGTCAATTTCCAGGCGAAGGGAAGCCAACCCCCTGCCGCCGCCCCCTGCCCCTGCTGCTGCCGCTGCCCACCCCCCCGCTGCCACCCCCACCCCCCGCCACCCCCGCCACCCCCACAAAACATATTGGTACTTATAACTGCTGTGATGAATATCAGAAGCCACTTCTTTATATTGTTTTTCTTTCTCTTCTATTTTTGTCAACATTTTTCACTTTTTTCTTTTTCTTTGAGTTCTTTATTTTACTTTTATGTTATACTGTATTAGTGTGTTAGTTTTTATTTTGTTTAAAATTTTATTAAAAATTAAATATATAATCTTGCTGATGGTGAAGTCAGAGATGGCGTCTGGCAAGCGCTTATTGGCTGGTTGATACTGCTGTTAACACACACCCTTTCCTCCATCATTATATACTCCCCTCCTTGGTTATTTTGGCTTTAGCAGCAGAGAAACCAGGGACCTAGTTTCTGCAAAGGCATCTGCAAAGCACAATTCAGGCATTACATAGTCACCTTATATACAAGTAGATCTTGACTTACAACAGTTGGTTTAGAGACCGCTCAAAACTACAGCTGCACTGAAGAATATGACTGAAGAATATGACCTTTTTTCACAGTTACGACCTTGCAGCATCCCCATGATCATATGATCAAAATTCAGATGCATGGCAACTGGTTCATATTTATGACCTTTGGTGTGTTCCAAGATCATGCAATCCTTTTTATGAGCCACAGTGGTTAGAATGCAGTACTGCAGGCTACTTCTGCTGACTGCCAGCTGGCTGCAAATTGGCAGTTCGAATCTCCCAGGCTCATGGTTGACTCAGCTTTCCATCCTTCCGCGGTTGGTAAAATGAGGACCCAGATTGTTGGGGGCCATATGCTGACTCTATAAACCACTTAGAGAAGGCTGTAAAGCACTGTGAAATAAGTCTAAGTGCTATTGCTATTTTACGACTTTCTCACAAGCAAACTCAATGGGAAAACCAGGTTCACTTAACAACCAGATTACTACCTTATCAACTGTGGTGATTCACTTAACAACTGTGGTAAAAAAGGTCGTAAAATGGGTCAAAACTCACTTAACAAATGTCTCACTTAAGAACAAAATATTTGGGCTCAATTGTGGTCATTCTATGGAGGACTATCTGTACATTGATGTACAATAGTAGCTTTCCCAAAGATGTCTGTTAACAAAAAACTTATTCAGTAGGTTTTTGTTTTTTGAAAACTGGCATACATACCTGTAAATAAAAAAGCTAGCTATTCAGAAAATTGAAAATAGCATTTCTTGGCTTTCATCAGACAACAATGCAAACATTTGGGTAACAACTATTTGGGTGACAATTGTCTATAAATGTCATAGGAGAATGTGAATATTGTTGGAATGGAAAATAAATTCCTGCTAACTGCAGAATATTAATTACTTATAATACCAAACAGGGTCTTAAACATCTCCATATTGATTCATGACCAGTCTTTGGTTAAGCTGTTATTTATTTTGCATGTGGAGCTTGCTTAAAACACACCTGTTTCTGTTCTAGAGCATAGATATGTCTGCTGGTCAGCGTTGTATGTGATAAAATTAGTTTAGGGATTTTTTTTGAGGGGAGTTAAATAATAGCAAGTGGCTTGTGGTTAAGTTAAAGGGATGTGAGAGGGAAAGCAGAAACAGTCTTATATTGTGTTTACAAAATAAATTATCACCCTAACACTGAAAAAAAATTACAACATGGGAGAAAGAATGAGAAGAGATAACAAAGCCCCTATTAATCTTCCCATCACCTTGGAATTCAAAAACTGTGAACATGACAGCTCATCCTATGAACTGAATTAGAATTTGGGAAGTTGTCATTCAGCACAACTAGGTTGCACCAATTTGCATACAGCTTATCTAGACTATTTGTAAATAAAATCAAAACATAGTGGATAAAGACTGGCATTACTAAATGAATGCAAAGGAACCTCATTGCTAAGATTAAGTCTATCATTTGCTTGCTCAGCATTTAACATTTCAATCTTTTACAGGTGATATGGACTAAAATAAAGTCCAAAGTAGACTGGGTTTGACTTCTTTTATTTATGTATTCAAGTTCTCTGCTTTAAAAAGTATGATACACCAGAATAACATTGTAAAAATTGAGTGTGACAAGATAAAACATACAGGCAAAACATAAATTGTAAAATATAGAGTGGGTTGGGTAGCATAAGAATTACTTAATGGAAGGGTGGAGATATTTTTTTAGAATGTGTGGGTTCAGGAAGAGAATACTAATTAGTATTAGTATTAGTTTTTTAATATTTACAAAAAATATTAGTTTTTTGTATTGTCCCTAGAGGAAAGATTGATCAGTTTTCTATGTGTTCTTAGTATGTTGAGGTTGCAAGAATTGAAGATTAATGCCAATCAGCTTTGGAACACTCTGTAATATGTCTCCTCTGCCACTTTATCTTACTCTATTTATATTCTTTATTCAATATTAAATCTACTTCAAAAATTGTCTCTTTCATAAGGTAAAATATATAATCAGTACAGCAGTAATGCACTATCCTTTCACATTAGGATGCAAATATTATATTTATATGATGTACAGCTGTTGATTTTATTTGTTTTACTTGATTTTGAACTCCAAAGCATATAGAGATAGGCAACATCTACATACAATTTAAAAGAGACAATAAAAAAAGAAACAAAAAGACCAACAAAGAAACAAAAATACCAAAACTCCTGTTCATCAACAATCAACACCCAGATGAACAGAGATTAACACCAAGATTAAAACTAGACCAGCAATAAGAAGTAAACAATACCCCAACCAATTCAGACAGTTAACAGTAAATTAGAGTTTAATGAAGGAACCACCAATATCACTCCCACCAACTTTTGATGGGAAGGTTTTTCATAAGTGATTTGTGTTACCTGCTTCTTAGAGCTGAGTGAAAGTGACTGGTTCAAAGTCACCCAGCTGACCTGATGTCTGACCAAGGCAGGAGTAGAACTGACAGTCTTATTTCTAACTTGATGCCTTAATCATTACACCAAACTGATTCCTAAAGTGACTTTAGCAAAATTTTAAACCATGTAAGGGATTTATCTCAATAAAATAACAAAACCAAAACATCAGCAATACTGAAATAAAAGCAATGGCTGACTACATTTTACATTTATACTAGAATATATTCATTGAGATCTGTGGGACTTATAACACATGTATAATTTAATCCCCATCAATTTCCACGAATTTATCCAAAGCATGATCAAAAATAATAAAAATGATTCAGAAGTTAACTCTTTACTTGCCTTGCATGCTTGTGTCACTACAATAGAAAGGAACTATTAGGGAAAATAGCAATAACAATAGCAATAGCACTTAGACTTATATACTGCCCCATAGTGCTTTACTTTACATACTACTCTTTGGGCAGATTACAATGTCATTCTCTTAATATTGCCCCCAACAATCTGGGTCCTCATTTTACTGACCTTGGAAGGATAGAAGGCTGAGTCAACCTTGAGCCAGTCAGGATCGAACTGCTGGTGGTCCGCAGAGTTAGCCTGCAGTATTGCATTCTATCACTGTGCCACCCTATATGTTGTTAATTTCTTTGTGAGGAAATAATTGGAAGCAGTTCCAGATAGAAGTTGGCGGATCAGAATAATCTGTACAGAATTGTCTTGGAACAACATTAGGCCACCAAAACAAGAAATTATATTACAGTTCTACTTTTGGCAAGCGCAAAAAAATAAACATTAAGAGATCTAAATCAGTTGTCAAACTTTTATTATTTTACCACAGACTTTCAAATATGAAATTTCACATGTTTAAAAGTTTTTTTAAAAAAACCTATGTATATGTAATTTGTTGCCATGATGCTAATCTTTTAAGTTTAGTAGTCCTTTTAGGAGAAGAAATGATAGATGTAATGATTGTTTATTGTCTAATTACCCTCAGTTTTTGCAAAGCAAAACAGTTTAGATTGCAATTCTATATAATCCTTTTTCAAAGAAAGCCCCATTGATAAAATAGAAATTACTCAAACCTTTAGTTCTATAACATTGTGTTTTGACAACAATCTTGCACAATGATAAGATTTACTTGGATTCTTCAAATCATGTGAATTGACAAGAAAGAAAGAAAATATCCTTCAAGCATGTTTCTGAGTTTTCTCTCTAAAAATGTGTTCAGGAAGGGTGTCTTCTTATTCTCTTAATATTAATGTCGTATGTGGTAGCATTATTTGAACTAATAAAGTTTTTTCCCCTCTCCGAGATCTCGGGAGAACTGTCTATTCATGGTTCCTGTTTTAATTTATGTTCCTTTGAGAGAACATCTGCCACTTTTGGTTCTCTACTATTTAACTCTACACTTCCTTGTTATTTTTGCCACACATGTAATATCCATTGATGTTGCAGACAGAGTACATTTTGAATCGTTTTCTCCTTTAGTTCAAGTGCCATTATTTTTCATTAGGTGCAGCAGCTTATTTTGACCAAAACCATCCTAGTAGGACAATTCTATGCATGCCCACTTAAGGGCTTATGGATCCACCCTGTTTTGGAGTAAACTTCATTGATCTTATTGGCATTTTCTTGAATTCATGAAACACAAGCAAACCAAAATTATTGCTATGCCCCTTAATAGGGAGTGAAACAAGTGTTCTTGTTTAAGAGGAAGTTAACCAAAACCAACCAAAATACACCCCTCCCCGGCTTTTAAAAATAAAATCAATATACAATATAACACATTTATACAGATATATTTAATATTTTGAGCCTCAGTCATTTCCAGGATCTTTTTATTTGAGTGATAAAAGTGTATTGGTTATTCTCTGAGTTCTTTACTGTATAACAGGCTCACAAATTATAGTCCAACAATAAGGCTGACTGTGGGGTTTTGCTGTATGTGATTATTCAGGCTCTTTTCATTCTAAGTAACAGATTGGGAACAAGTTTTTGGGACATTTCCAAACCACCTCTTCTTTCACTCCTGGTAGGCCCTACACCATATCAAAGAAAATGCAAAATACAAAGACAACTTCAAAATAACAGTAGTGTAATGCCTTGCATGCTGATTATTCCAGCACTGAGGGGAAGGAAGAAACTGACACAATTCTTGTCTGTGTCATCCCCACTTACCTGCTTATGCTACTGAATGGAAGCTGCAAAGCCACCAGTCAATCATTTCCCTTACAAGACCCAAAACTCTGGAGCTGGTGGAGGGTTGAGCTAAGAGATCCCTCTAATGGGGAAATAGAGCCACAGCAATTTAAACTCTAAAAACAGACGGTGTAACAATTTTAATTTCATGTAGCTGTGCCAGAAGTATATGAGCCCAGCACTATAATTATGCTGATGCTGGAGGTACAGACACACACACATGGATGTGCCAGGAGTTAATCTGGAAGTTTTCTGAGCTCCTCTATCTGCGGTACTTCAGTTTGTAATGTCAAGAGTTGAATGTGTGGATTTCAGACAGTGGTAGCTCAATGGTTAGAATACAGTATTGCAGGCTAGCTCTACTCGTAACCAGAAGTTCGATCCTAACCGGCTCAAGGTTAGTCAATCCATCCTTTCAAGGTTGGTAAAATGAGGACCCATATTGTTGGGGGCAATATGCTGACACTGTAAACAGCTCAGAGAGTGCTGTAAAGCACTATGGAGTGGTATGTCTAAATGCTATGTCTAGTTCTATTTCTTTATAAGCAAGACACACTGTAATATATGACTAAAATGCTAAGCAAAACTAAAGGAATTAAAGGAAAGTTATCATAGAAATGAATTGTCACAGAGAACTTCTTGTATAAAAGCTCAAATACATTTTAAAAGACTTTTTAATGGGAAAGTATGAACATTTTTATTCAGTGTACCCCTGCCAATTTACTGTTTCTGTACATAAAAATTGCATATAAAAAGTATCATTTACAAAATTGCATAGGTCTGCTTTCAAATATGCAGTGTGAAATCAATATCTAAAGGCAGTTAACTATATTCCTTATTTATAAAATGTGTGTCTGGACTCAACATGGTTTCATGATCCTGAGCAAACAATCAGAGACTTTTGGATAGACACCAAATCAAAACATCATCAGAACGGAGATGTGGAAAACTGATTCATGCATTCAGATTCAGCAGAGTAAGCATGCAGTAGCTAAACTATAAATAATTCCACACTGGAGATTTATAAGACATTAGCACGGGAAGACAGTTTGATCCTAGTTAAAAAGTGCATTTTGAATGGAGGAAACCATAACTAAGTGCATAATATGAGAGCTTTGCTGAAAGTTGAATGCAAGCCTTGAGTGAATTAAATTGCAAGATAACCAATTATTTAAAAAAGTGGACACAGTCCTTTCAGTATGGATACTATATATTTTCTTTTTATTTTAATAAAAAGAGTTTAATCAGCAATAGTATTTGCTGGGTTGTGGTTTTTAAAAAACCACCTGCAAAGCATTTAGAGAAGAAAGAGTCTTACTATAAGAATATCCTGCGCTTAGGACTTCCCTTTGCTCTGGGTTGCCATGTTTATAAATCAAAATTATGTGTCCAAAGGGGAAAAGGGAAGTAAAACTATTTCCAACTGAAAAGAAAAAAGGCAAATGATTCATTTCAGTTCAAATGATAATTGAAAATACAGGGAGGAAGAAATGATTCCTGACTGTTCTTTTTTATTTGTAATATTTGCTTTGTTAAAAGTAAGCCTATCAAGATCCACTTTTTCAAAAGGTCATATTGCCACTATAAATCTTTATTTTTTGGCAAAGAATATACACTGAACTTTTTTTTTGCTTCCCAGCATTTCATCATTTTTAGATGAAAATAATGACTGACTACAATACATCAAGCTGCTCAAAAGGCAGAGAGAGAAAAAGGAGGCCAATTTCCAGAAAAACTAGCAACCTATGTCTTAATTAACTTTAGGACTTCTGCGGTGTTGCCGAGAAAGCTGGAAATCTCATGACCACCTTTTTCATATTGAGTGCAATCACATCTGAATACCTTAATTTCCATGAATGACAGAAAGAGGATCAGTTCTGACAACTTGAAAACCCCAAAGAGTTCCTATCTGTGAAACACATCTTTCTCTCCCCACATTCCTTTCTGCTTCAGCCATCAGCTTTTATTTCAGAATAGGGTCCCTAGACAGGCTCTCTTATGGGCCAAATTATGGTGCCATGGAATTTATTAGAGAGCTTTCCATTGAGATGAATAGCATAATCATTTGGTTCTGGATGTTAAAAAGCCATCATTCAGATACAAAGTGACAGCAAGTGAATCCATTTAGGATCAGAGCTCTAGGGGCATGGAAAAACGCATCTATCTGGGAATGCTTAGATGTATCACAGCATGTCAGTTCCCTACAACACAGCGTTGTTCTTTCAATGCATTCCAAGATTGTCTAAAGGGTCAGCAAAGGGTTCCTTAATTATGGGATTGATAAAATAGATATAATATTTCAAAACATATGCAATTCTACACATGATAGCTTTGAATATATACCACACATGTTTTAAGGCTGTACTAAAAAATGGAAAATAGGAATACAGAAATATATGCTTGTCAGGAACCTAAAATCTCACCAGATGTCAATTTTGGGAATTTTTGTCCTGCAAACTAGCACCAGAATATAAAAGAAAGATGAATATATGGTCTTTCCTTTTACTTATATGATGACTGGATATTTTTAGCTGAAATAGTATAGAAAAACATGCCTCTTTGCTTAGCTCTGGGAAAGACCTATGTTCAGTTTTATGATGTAAATTATAGTCTTGTTTTCTCTGAATAATCCATTTATATCTTTTATGTGTAGTTTAGAAACTGCATCTCCCAGTGGCTTCAGATGGAAAGCTCTTATAGCTACCAATCAAAAGATATTAAGTGACTGTTCCATTTGCTTTTGCTTTTTCTCATCTGGGACATTGTAAAAGAGCAATTAAATGTGTCACCTGAAAGCATTCTCATTCTGTGAAGAGAGAAAGAAAAGGGACTGTACTATTAAAATTAACAGGATGGCTGTTAGCAGAAAAGAGAACAAATTGGTATGATTACTGCCCATTATCTTTTTAATATAAATAAGCAGTCTAGTTATGTTACCAGATTTGGAGGTAAATGCTGAAGTCACTTCAGTGACAGTATGACCCATACCAACTCTGATAGGTTCCAATTTTCATTGCATTGATATTATAGCAGTGCATGGAGCCAACATATCTGCTTGGAGCCAACAATTGGACTAGATATGTCTAAGTCCTTTCTAACATTAGGTTTTATTCACTGATATATAGCTGAAAATCATGGAGAATATTTATCTATGGCTATGCGGTCACTAAGAGTTGAGAATGACTTGATGGCACATAATCATACGGTTGGCAAATAACCGATGATTTCATGGCTATCTAATGAGAGAAGATGCATTCATTAAGAATGTGGCGCAAGGATGTAAACTGAGAATAAAAACAGCTCAGCTGGGTCCATTTACCAACAGTGGCAATCTTCATATTTCACATTTGTTAGGTTCTCACATTTTGCTATCATTTGTTTAACCAGGGATTAAATTATTAAAGATTAGTGATATTAACTATAAAAAGGCACAAAAGAACTGGGTTCAAAATGTAAATAACTGAATGTTTGCTGGTTTGTCTCTATGATATGTTAGGTCTTCCTTTTCCAAGATTTTTGCCACTCACTTATGAACTACCCCAGGTTAATAGTTTAGCAGGCTGCTAAATTGATTATTCTACCAATGAATTCATAATAATTCTTCACCAACCTGTGAGAATTTGCTTCCAGGCTACAATGGTTCTTTCTTACATGTTCTGTTTTTCTGTCCTTCTCTTTCCTCCCAGGCAATTATTTCATAAAAAATAGTAACAACAAACACATTTTCAGAATTCCAAATGGCCCCACCAATCTGCCAGTTGAAGACTACTGTACTAGTCTAAATTTCTATAAATTAAGCCAAGATAATATTCAGAAAATAATAACTTTTATCAAATTTGTTTGTGAAAGAGAAGTTTAAACAAATAGGTTAATCATTTTCAGTGTGGTCCCCATCAATCACTTGACTCAATGGTAAGACAAACATTAAAATAGGCTCATACTTATATATCAAAGACATGAAAACTTTTGAGAAGCTGTTTTGCCATAAGTAGATAGCCTCAGTGTAAAAAACTCAAAAGCAAGAAGTCTATAATATAGTGAAAAAAAGAAAACAGCAACATCCAAAACTTGAAAAATATTGATTTGATGAATTACAGGAAATAGGATATTTGAAGATAATAAATTGTTCACTACTTTGCTTTCCAAATCCCCAGAAACTTTGTAATGAGTTGGTGATAGAATATTTCACTAATAATGATATTGAACCAAAGGGGAATTTGGGCACACTCAGTCTTTAATGGGTGAATTCTGGGAGAAAAGGGAAGTAAAAAATATTATTTTATGTTGGCATCTCCCTAAGCCTGCTGAACAAGAATCTCTTTTTTGTGTGAGGAGAGAGTTGTTTTGGCTGTACAAGGCTGTATCAATTCTTGGATAAGAGACTGGTTTTCCATGAAATATTCTAGATTTGCTGTTCTAAAAAAAGATATGATTTCAAAAATGAAAAAAAATGCCAACAACATACTTAGCATGCAAATAGTAAAATTGCCAACATGCAAAAGTTTTAGTAAAAAACCCAGTTCAACCAAGCAAATAAATAAATAAATCTATTTAGGAAGTGATAGCAATGTGCAATCACAATAACGGGAAGCAAAGGAGAAGCTGTGGTCATCACTCAGTTACTTAAAGCACATTGAAGATACAAATATCATTGTGGTTTTTTATTTGTTTCCTCTACTTGACTCATTCTGAGAAATTCCACCAAACTTGTGCAAATCCCAAGTTAAATAGAAAGACCCAAACTGCTTGCCAATAGCAAAAAAAATAAAATAAAAATCTTAAGTACAGTTGTACACTGTGGCAGTGTAATATTGATGACAATGGCCCTGAGATCATGTGTAACACCAGCAAGTTCTAACATGGAAAGTAATGATATTTCTTCTCCCTCAAATACAATACAGAAATAAAAACAAAATAAAATGAAAAAGGAAGTTGATGCTTTCAAGAAGCAAAGTTGTTCAGAAATTAAACTGCTGAAATAGCAAAATATTTGGAGGTTTTTGTTTTTTAGGTAGCTGAACAAAGAATTATTTTGACAGGAACTGTTTGAATATTTATTGCAAAATTATATCCTTCTGAGTTTTTTTCTCTCTCCTACAGTTAGAATGTTAGCAAACAGCTCAGCAAGCAATTTAGCAGTCAGTGTACAATACAGGAACTATTAGAAAGTTTCATGCAATGTTGAAACAACCTAAGTATAAACTTAATGACACTTTTTTGGCACTGCAAAACCAACTGAATATTTCCCAAAGTGACCTGACTTTGGGAGGATAATCAAAGCAGATTTGTGGTAATATTTATCCAGATCCTTTACCAGTTGATTAATATTATGATGATTCCTTTGGTTTAGTTCAGCTTCCCACATCTCCATTTGAAACATCTGATGGCCACTAGATGGAAGAAACAGATCCAGCAAACTCTAGTTCTGTGCTGCTGTCTAGCGGACATCTGGATTTTTGCAACTGAGATATATTGTGCCCACTTCAGGTAACTTTTGGCTGATAATTAAAGAGATTCTAAACTTAAAATTTCAATATCTGTAATACAATTCATTAGATTCTGTTTAATAAAATGTACTGATTATTGACTAATACTTAAAACAGAACAATTTTATCTCATGTTTCACAGAACTCCAACATTAGATCATATACCTCAGCTCAGTTTATACAGATCAGTCAAGTGCTTTTATTTTCTTACTTTCCTGCCCTCAGACATGTATTTTCAAAAATTTATTTCCCTGCTGAAAACTCATCCCTGAGAATTAAACCAGTGGTCCTTAGCAGGATACCCAGGGTGCTATCACAGAATTTGTTTTCTCTTTCTAATCTTGGATGAAGACATTCACATTTAGAAGTCCCTTCCCTGTCCCTTTAGAAGCCACCAAGCCTGATCTTGTTTCACTGACAGAACCCCACTATAGGAAATGGGCAAAGAGAGGCAGAACAAAACTTTATCATGGGCTTATTGGCAGAACCTTTGAATCCCAAACCCTCTTTCTTTCAGGTATGATCCCAAACTGATGAATTGCCTCCCATTGATTTCAAGCAGGCTGTTAAAAATGTCTAGAGGAGCAGAGAAAAAGAAATTATATGGATTCGTTTCTCTCCAGCTGGCAAGAAGAACCCACTAGGCTTACAACATATGAGAGTTCTTTTGAGCTGGTGCAGAGTAGTAGATAGTTTAGGACAGGGGTGGGCAATTATGGTTCCTTCATTACTCGTGGACTTCAACTCCCATGCTGGCTCAGGAATTCTGGGAGTTGAAGTCCACAAGTCATGAAGGAGCCATAATTGCCCACCCCCGGTTTAGGAACATAGCAAGGAATGCTTGGCCTCAGATATCTACATTCCTTCCTGGAAAGCCTGTCAGAAACACAGCTCCCTTTGTCCTTTGGGAGTTCCTGAGTTGGAAAGAACTATTATCAGAGCTTTGTCAAGAGATTTCCAAGTCATATTTTGCTTCTGAACTGGTCTTGCACATTAAACAAATAAAGTAATTATTATTATTTTTTTAATTATTTATTAAACTTATATACCGCACCCTCTCCCAAAGGACTCGGGGCGGTTTACAGCAAGTAAAATACATAGAAATAACAATTAAAAAC
>JAEANM010000243.1:0-40451 GCA_017656035.1 Myanophis thanlyinensis | reverse complement strand
GTCCCGTAAGTACCCAGGTCCCAAGCCATGGAGCGCTTTGAAGGTGAGAACCAAAACCTTGAATCACACCCGGAAGGCCACAGAGAGCCAATGCAGCTCGCGCAGGAGAGGTGTGACATGGGAGCTCTGAGAAGCTCCCATAATTGCCCACGCGGCCGCACTCTGCACCAACTGCAGCCTCCAAATGCTCTTCAAGGGGAGCCCCATGTAGAGAGCATTGGCATAATCCAGACGGGAGGTTACAAGGGCGAAAGTGACTGTGCGAAGAGCACAGAATTTTATCAAACATCTTATATCTTGTTCACATGTGTCTCAGGTAATTGTCCTGTTTCCTTACTTATACTACACAATTCTATTTCAACTCTTCTTTCTTTCTTTCTTTCTTTTCTTTCCCTCTGTTTCTTCCTCTTCCCCTTCTCTCTTCTTCCCCAAAGGGAATCTTTTTGGAACCTTGAAAGCTGATGGTAAGATGGCTACTCAAGTGGTGCGGAAAAACCCTATGATATCTGAGACATGATATAGCAATAACAATAGCAATAGTACTTAAACTTATATACCACTTCAAAGAGCTTTACAGTGCTTTCTGTTCGATTTACAATCTAAACATTATTTGCATATTGTCCCCAACAATCTGAGTCCTCATTTTATTTACCTCGAAAGGATGAAAGGATGAGTCAACTTTGAGCCAGGATCAAACAGCTGGCAGTTAGCAAAATTAGGTACAATACTGCATTCTAACTGCACTGCCACCACTCTTTAACCATTAAAAGTGGTTCTTCTAGTTTTCTAACTCAACTTTGATTTTTTTTTTTAGTTTGGATTGTCTAGAATTATTTGTTTAAACTTTGTCATGGCTTTATAATCCAGGGCCAGAAGAAAACAGTACTGAAACTGTCCAAAAGAATTCTCTTTTAAAAGCATTATAAGATGGGACTTTACAAGTTAGAAGTGAGAGAAAACCAGAAAAAAACTGAAGATCAGAAGTACAGGAAAAGGGCACTTAATTTGGATTTACTGGTATAGAATGGAACAAAATATTTTAACACTGAACATATTGAAGGACATTTTTGACCAAGGGATTCAGATGTTAATTTTAAGAGTCTATTTTAAGATAAACTGTGTTTCAAAGATGTTATGAAAGAGGAACAGGTTTCACCCTGACAAGACTGAGACTGATCTGAAAAGGGATTTTAAAATGGCAAGCTATAAGTATGATATAGAAAAAAATGTTGCAATGGATATACAAAAGAAATTGGCTGATGTCTTAATAATTAAAAGGGACATACAAATAAAATCCAAAGACTGTGCCCTGAATAGTTTTCCTATATAGGATTTACAAAAGAGGCTTGTTAAAGTTTTAAAGAACTTTGTGAGAAAGAATTAAAAAAAATGAAAAATCAAGTGCTGGGACATTGTTTGAAGGGACTAAAAATCAAAATTGTTAAAAGGAAGGAATATAAAGTTGGTTTATTTGATCAGGATAAAATAGATGTTACCTCCAGTAATTCTTATTAGAATTTTTTTTTTGACATAAGGACTGAAATGACAAAGCTGTAAGGATTTGTTTATAGGTACAGGGGAAGAAATAGGACATTTGTTTTCTTTTAAGAGAAGATGATAAGTTACTAAAATTGTTTATACTTGTTGGAATGAAGAGGGAAGACATTTCTCTCTATATTTTTCTTTTTCTTTGCTATATGTTTCTTTCTTTTCTATTTCTGCACTTTTTATTTTTATTATATTTTATTTTGCATTAATTTTTATCTTCTTAATTGTAACTTTTAATAAAATTATTTTAAAAACTGACCAGCAAACCTTATTTCAAGGAAGATTGATTAGCCATCAAAGTTCTAAGCTTTGTGATAAGAAGCTTAGCTTTTGACAGTAATAGAAGGTGTTTATCCATATTCCAATTTCTATTTATTTAGCCCCATTTCTCTACGGAGTGCTGCATTAGAGACTGAAGCAAAACCTGAGGCAACTTTTTGGTTGAGCAGTCTCAAAATTGGCAAAAGCTGATCCAGGAAATGGGCATATTGTTTCTATTATTCAGTTCAGATCCTCATTTGTACTGGACATAATAGTAAGTTCTAATCCTGGTTTGGTTTGGTTTTGTTTTAATACATCTTAAATAAATTGTGTATTTTCAGGCATATAATGCTTTCTGAAGAAATGGAGCCTGACAAATGTTGCACAGACAAGTGCAGAAGCTTTTAAGAGAAATCATGAGTTAATGTTGTCAAAGAATGGTAAGAACATCAAAAACAGCTTCAAAAATTAAAAGGAAAAGATTTGGTCAATTAGATATTCAGTGAACATGGTAATGTTAACAAAACATAACTATCCGGCTTTCTTTTTACTTTGCTCAGTATTCCCTAAAAGAATGTTCAGGGAATAATTTGTACTTAGGAGTTTAAATTTCCAGGAGCAGATGAATTGCATTTCAGAGTGCTTGCTGATGGCCTGGCTGAACTTTTATGTGTAACCTTTGAAAAAGCCTGAGAAATAGATGACGTACCAGATGACTGGAAACAAAATGGTACCCATATCTTCAAAAAGACAGGAAGGAGAAACTGGCTCTTCCCTCACCTCACTGGTTGTTGTGGGACAGCTAATAAGAAAATTCTGTAATCATGTAATTAACATAAGAAATACACTGATAAACACTTGATCACTCACTGCCAGAATGAAGGCCCCTTTCAGATTTAAACTTCCCTCCTTTTCAACAGTTTAGTAAAACCCTTGCTTTGTGCTTAGTCATAGGAGTTTTTAGCTTTCTTGCCATGAGAAACTCTTGATTGCAATGTATCTACTATAGAAACTACTACCATATAGAAAGACAGCTAATCAGCCTAACATCAATATTTAAGAATATTTTACAGCATAAAGTGATTAATTTATAGGCAACCTGAAAGGAGTCTAACCATTCAGGAAAAGATTGTGAAAAATAAAGTAGTTTCACACTAAATATACCTGTCCTGCTTCAAAGGCACACACATAGTTGCTACTGAAATCAAGAATTTGCTCAAGGTCAAGAAGATAACAGCAGACAAGGAATGGAAAACAAAACAGAGTCTCTGAAAAGAACTTGCCTGAATGATTGCTTTTAACAGGGGCACATAGAAAAATAGTCAAAATCCAGTCCAAGGTTCTGAGAGACAAGTCAGGGGTGTCAGCCAGACCATAAATCAGAATTTCATGTCCAAATATACATCACACAAGAGACCAGACAGTTGATTCTAATGAATAATCATGGGTCAGGAGTCTCTTACACCAGGCTGCAGCCAGCTGTCTTTAATCAAGATATTTATTCCCATTCTTGGCAAGGAGACTCATAGAACTGTTCTGCACTCTGTTATACTTGTTGAGTGAGGAGGGCAGAGTAGCTTTGTGTCAGCATCATCTGTCTGTTTTACCTGCAGTGCCTGTGTTTTATCAGCCTTAGGTGGTTCTTTGTGTTAGGTGTCCAGAGGCTGATATTACACAGGTTGTGCTGGAGCAGCTTCTTCACCTTCAGAATCAATGGTTTATGTCATGACAATACCTCACTTTTCTGATGGGTAACTTTATTGAGAATATTGAACATGTATATATGTAGATGTGTGCAGAATATCTTGATTCCAGAAAAGCATCTGATGATGAACTTTGTGACATTGTAATGAGCTTGCTAATTAAGTGGGACTGGAAGGCAAAACAATTAAGTTAGTATCTAGCTGACTTGAAAGTAAGCCCCAAAGAGTGATTTCAACGATTCCTTATCAAACCAGAATGTGATATCAATTAAGGTGGCCCAAATTGAGGCAGTTCTGTGGTCTTTAACATTGTCATTAATAACTTGGATCCAAAAAGATGGAAGAAATGCTTATTGAATCTGCAGTGCAGATGTTCTAAATAAAATTGGGAAGGATATAAACATAATTAATATGCAAAAATGTCTTGAAAGCTTTAAAGAAATCAGCTCAAACTTCACAGAAACAATACAAAGTTCTTCCCTTTGGAAATATCAGTTGGACAACAACACTTATAAAAAGATTCGTGGAAAGAGTTAACAGTTGCTGAAAAACAAAAGCAAAAGGTACCTTATAAATGCCTGAGGTGGTAAGAACTAGGAAGGATTCTTTCTCAGCAAGCTAACAAGCAACACAAAAAAGTGGATTATAATGGAAAAGGAACATTTTCAAATAATAGATGAAGTAAGGATTAGTTGGAAGAATGATTGATTAGAGAAAATGAAATTTTAGTAGAAGAGGATTTGAAATTGATGTAAATCCAATGTGTATCCCTAGTTCATATGTTCAGAATTGGAAGCAATACCTTAGGCACTTCCAGACTATATCAGAAGATCTAGAAGGTTTCTGGATCAGACCTGATTTTAATATATGCTAAATGAACAATAGTCTTTCTTTCATGACAATGCTTAGAGAGATCTGTGACATTAATTGAAAAACCATTTCCATAGCAATAAAAGTCTCCACGGTATGATTTTCAGGAACATTCATGCCTTCCTTTATCAGTTTGCCACCTTGGGACAAGTCAGCCATACCAGGTAGACCAGACACGAAATACAATCAATAAGCTAATTCTACTTTATTGTAAAGCTACATTAACAGAATCTTAGAAGTCTGGAAGTACAGTTCTCCCACTGGCAGCCCAAGACCCTGGGGAGGGTCCAGAAGTGAAATTCAGCTGGTTCTAGCAGGTTCACTCGAACCGGTAGTAAATTTTCTAAGCCATTCGGAGAACCAGTTGTTAGAAGAAATCTTTTGTTTTTTCCCACTTTACAGGGTTAATCCTGTAAGGAAGGCAGGAAAAAACATTCTGGTGTTGTTTCTAGACTAATCTTTATTGCCCTGCTTACAGACACTGCCCAACCAGTCACAAGACACACACCCCAGCCACGCCCGCCAAGCTACGCCCACAGAACCGGTAGTAAAAAAAATTGAATTCCACCCTGGGAGGGTCCTTTCTGAGCCTCTTGCTCCACTCACTTTGAAGCTCCAGAGTCCCTTATCTGGCCATTCCCCAGGCAGCATTTCTTCACCCAGTCTCCCAAGTCTTTCTCACATACCATTACAGGTCACTGAAAAAATCCCATCTGTCTGTTCATTCAACACTTAGGTACCAATCAATTCTTAATTATCTTTAACCATATCGACCTGCTCTCACTGTTTGTGCCATATTGATTAACGAAAAGTATTATGCAGAGCACAGTATCACATTCAGCAAAGCATGGATTAATGTATTATTCGCTTCACATAAATATATAGGCATTTATGAACCTTTTGAAAGGTATATGAAAAGGCTCCAAGGAGAGAGATGCAGAGGGCAAGAAAATAACTTTGTGTATAAAAAGAAGCTACATTAATTTTTAAAGGGAAATAGAAAAAAGCAAAATAAACACCCAGGATACATCCACATCTCTATAGAAATTGACTGGGGTTTGGTAAACTTAAATTAATAAACCAGAAAATATCTATGAGCTGATTCAAACATGTAAACTTGTGTCAAAGTCTTATGGTTGATACCTTTGCCTGGGGAAGCATGTGAATAATGGGATGATTTACTCATTCTAAATGTAAGGCTTTCTGCCACAACTACTTTGGTTGCTAAAAAGTTTGTTTCTAGAAAGGCAAACCTTCCTTGAAAAGTCAGGGGTTCTCTCTCTTTTTTCTTAAGGACGGTCCTTGCTTAATGACAATTTGTTTAGCAGCTGTTTGTTTTTAAATCCACCCTGAAAATAGTGACTTATGACAGACCGTTACACTTATAACTATTGCAATGTCCCAATGTTACATGATTTGATTTGGGTACTTGGCAACTGTTGCACATTCACAACACTCTCAGCATCCCCTGAGCACCATATGTGGCCTTCACAACCAGCTTCCCATATGTAAAGTCAATGCTCTGCCAGTATGTGTGGCAATCATGTGATGTTTCACTTAATGACTGTTTCACTTAGCAGCAGAGCTGCTAGTCCCAATTAAAGCAGTTAAGCAAGGGCCACTTGTACTAACAAACAAAGAGTTATTATTCTCTACTTCTCTGTTTACTCAGGGTCCTAATGCCTCACTTGACTGACTAATCCCTAAGGTCTACGTTCTTCTCATAGGTTAGAGTTTTAACTATTGTTTGGTGAGTACCAATCCTAGTTTATCACCCTGACACATAATTTGTTTGTTGAAAATACATTTTGTGTCTGCAAGAGAAAGACATAGCTTCTAAGCTCTGATATTTACCATTTAACAGCTTAAAATGTGTGTGTCTTCCAAAATTTACTGTAATAAATACAGGGAATTTACACTAATTATCATAAGCCTCGACCTTGCTCAACATTATGCCTTCTTCTTAATAGACAAACAGGAATATTTTTCCAGGGAGTGACCATGTGTTGGGTGATTTTGCTCATCCGTTTGCAAAAGCAGGATTATAGTCTTTATTACATTTTGTAGTGCTTAATCTACTATGGCTTTAATTTTCTGATTAATGGAGCTTTCGGATTTTCTTGAAACTACTGAACCATCCCATATGTTTCTTTCCTGGAGAACTTTTTTGAACTCCTCTCCTACTTTTTCTTTCTTTTGGTTTTTCTCTCATATAACTGCTAATGATGCTCCATTGGTTTTACCACAACTTCTCGGTCTCTCTACTAGGGATGGTTGATATGCTTCAATGGCCGATAGAAATGAGCTCTATAACCATCTTATTTCCTATTTAACTATGGATGTCTAATGCCTAATCTTTCCCAACAACCCTTAATCACTTTTTATTGCATTCTCTAAATGCTATCCATTTGATCAACATCTGTCTACTTTTATAATTTGTATAATTTATATTGTGAAAGTACACAAAGAATCAGCCAGGACTGTTTTAGTTGAAGCTATAAACAAGTTCGCTGTAACGGAGAACTTACAGATTTATATCCTTGCTTTATTTTTGACTTCAGAAGCTACTTATTATGTACATCTTGGGAAAGGGGGAAAGTTCCCATTTTTTATCTGGTGATAAATTCAAGAAGCTGTTGGAAAACAGACAGCGATATATTGGAAAATTGTTCCTGAGCCCTTCATATATTTTTTGTTACTGGCTATTCTAGGTGGGATTTATGGGAATTGTAGTCAAACTATCTGGAGCATAACCTTCTCTAAACACATGGATTATCCTTATACATACCTTCCTTATATTCAGCCTAGTCTCTCCTCTCCTCCCTCCTTCCCTCTCTCCCACTCTCCTTAACATAGTGTATAATATTACTCAATTTAATTTATACAATTTATATTAATATATCATAAATGATTTATTTAAATCATATACAAATATTTATAACAATAAATTAATTAAATAAAATCTAAACCATCCAACAGCCAGAGGTTTCTGGGTGATTTATGATACACATATACCAAAAAAGAAAAAAGAAGGAATAATACCATGTGAATTAAAGCATGTCAATAAATCAAATTTTAAAAACTCAAAATAAGCAGTCCGTATAAGCTAGGCAGCAGCAATTCATTTAAAATAATATGAATTAAAATGTGGTTAAAATACAATGAAATAGCATGGAAAAACAAAGAAGGTTTTACTTGGTGCCAGAATGGTGCTATTTTCAGTGCCAGTCAAGCTTCTCTAGGGACAGCGATCCAAAAATGGGGTGACATCACCAAAAAGGCTCTCTCCTTTGCAAAAACCCACCTTCCCTCCTTTGGTGAGGAGCTGGCAGAGGGCCTTTTTAAAAGATTTTTTGGGACAAGGTGCTCCTTCAGGTAATGTGATCTTAAGGCCTTGAGGACTTTAAAGGTCAAAAGCAGCCCTTTGAATTGGGCCTAGGAATAGATATCAGCTTTGAGGCTGGTGGTTCTAGCACACCAGCTAGTCCCAATGAGCAGACTACCTACTCTATTTTGAACTAATTGAAGCTGCCCAGAGAACAGTTATCCATGGCTGGTTGGGGAATTCTGAGAGTTGAAGTCTTCGGGTCTTAAAGTTGGACACCCCTGTCCTAGGCTTCAGCAGCTTGCCTTCATTTCCATTCAAGAGCAGCCCATTTCCCTCACACAAATGCGCTTATCCCAAAACTCCCTCGCTGATTGGCACAACCAACTCATTCGCACATTCGACTCCTCAGCTCAGCCTGTCTCGCCATTCCTGCCTTGAAACATTTCTGAGAATGACAGTCCCAAGCGTCTGTCTGACACCAAACTTGATTTATTCCTATTCCTTCTTTGGATTAGCCTGATATCCGGGCATGGAAACATCACAAATATCTGAAACCCTGTTGAATACCAATTCCTGTGGGGTACATGCCAACACTTGGAACTGTTAGGGGCTGAAGAGGAGCCCCATCAGTCACTGGAAGAAAATGTATCCTGCAAAGGGGAGCTCTGAGGAAGGAATCAATCATGGTGACTAGAGATTTCAAAGATACAATTACAGCCGCATTTATTTTTCTCCCAACACCTCCACATCATGTGCTGTTTTTAATGCACCCATCCTCACGTTGAGGCAGTATTTCAATGACAAAAGCTTAGCAAAATATGCAAGTCAATCCACCAAGAACCCCACTGAGCCAAACCAAAGGCCTTGAATATTGTTGGAGTGAGTTGTATATGCATATTGTATGATTGTATGTTTTTCTTTATGATCTCTTTGCTGTGGTTCCTCTGTAACTCTTAAGGGATGGAAGTTTTACTCTTCCACCAAACTGTTCCTGCTGATTATTCATATATTAAAAGTAGTCTTTGACTTACAACCATTTATTTAATGAAGTTGTTGATGTTTGAACTTACAATGCCATTGAAAAAGTGACTTATGACCATTTTTCACACTTACGATCATTTCAGCATCTCCATATCATTGGTCAAATTTCAGATGCTTGGTATCTGGCCTGTATTTATGACAGTTCTATGCGTTCACCTTTTGTGACCGTCTGACAAGCCAAGTCACTGGGGAAGCCAGATTCACTTAACAACCTTGTTACTAACTTAACTGCAGTGATTCATTTAACTGTGGCAAGACAAGTCATAAAATGGGGCAAAACTCACTTAACAACTGTCTTGCTTAGCAACAGAAAATTTGGGCTCAATTGTAATTATAAGTCTAGAACTACCGGTACAGAGGTCACACCCTGAAAGATTTCAAGCATATTGCTGCCCTTCCTCTTAATTTCTTTTTTTCTTCTGCTGTAAATCCAGAATTTGTCCATTCCAATAAGAGTCGGAGCCTTGGCTCAACTCATACATCAAAGCTACTATATTTCCTTTCTAGCAGTGTGTCTGTAATGATTTCATACTGTGAAGGACACCTAGTTTCCCTTTGTGGGGATGGATTGTTTCCTTATCAGTTGTAAAGCAATACTTTCTATATTCAAGATCTTCTACTAGGGTAGGGATGCTTTGTCTCTGATAAAGATGCTATTTATTTGGCTCTTACTCTTGGCTTGTCTAAATCAGAAGCCAGTGTTTCACTGTAGTCTGCTATCTTTGGACGAATACACAGTCCTTTGAACTTTCTCTCTCCACTTTTTGGTCCTTTGGGAGTGAGTTTTCCATCACATTTCTGCTATCATGAATAGGAGACACCTAGATTCCCAAAGGAAGCCCAGAACAAGGATACGCGTTCAAGAGTAACATTTTGCCATCATGTTGCCCTGGCAAATCCTACATTCCTATAATTCATCAAGTAATGTTTTTCTGTTTTCAAGCAACAAGACTTCTCTTACAAACTCACTAAGCAGCATCTAGCCTGAAAATATGCCAAACTGAAGTGTGTCTTTGAGCATGGGCAAAGGGTTCAACCCAGGAATCTCTCTGACTTGCCTGTCTGTCAAGAGAGGGTGATGCTTACAAAGCTGATACAAGCTTCTGGTTAATTGGTATACATAATGGCTTTTCTTACAGTCAAGAGACAGTTTCTATCACCAGAAATTTACAAAATTATTGGGTTGCTATCATTTTACAGATCAGCCAATCTACCATCCTTCCTGGAACTTGAGGTCTATTAGTTAAGGAATCATTATTAAAACATCAGCTTGAGATCATCATTAAGTGATGTCACCAGGTAATCTAGCCAATGCAGTGCATAGTCATAAGAAGAAGTTCACTGAAAAGCTTATTGGCTGCTAGTAATGTTACAGTTCCTAAGTTTTGACATCATTTTCTGACATTTGCCATATCATGACAGAAGAATGTTTGGGATCTGACCTTTAGAATGAAGCTAAAATGCATAACAATTCCAGAATACATACACAACACATACATACTTGTTCGTACAGTCAAACAAGAAAATGTATCTTCTAACAGGAAAGATCCACAATAGAATCAAGGCAAAAATAAGCAAAATTTATCAAGAGACACAAATGGTTACATGCCATCATGGTCAGCCCATATAAAGTAGCCAGTAAGATAGAAACATGTTTCTATGAAGATTCAGTGAGCTCATGTGTAGGTTTATTGAATAGCTTATTATTTGGGTCACAATCAAAGAAACATCATGGGTATGTATACCAACAAATGAGTCAGTCATCTTTGGGTGATCCATCAAATTTCACATCCCACATGCATTCTGCTTCCATTAATAAAAGATGACTGCATTTACTGTGTCACCTAGAAATGAATGCATGCAAAGCAGCACAATAATTTGAGGCTGGCTTTTTGCTTTGCCTTTTTTTTTTAACTAGCACTTCTGAGAAAGCTAAATAAAATCAGCCTAAAAGCAGGCCAAAGGTCCCCTCCTGGGCCCAGCCCACCACTTGGTACCTTGCCATGCTCAATTACCCACTCAAGTACTTATTCCTTTGAGGCTGTCATAGAATTGCTCATAGTGAATTACCGCCATCCTTCTGCTGGATCAGGAAAGTGGGTTGACCTGTTCCAGTCACCTCCCACAGAAACCTGTATTAACAGGCTCCTTGTATAACATTTTAGAAATGTAAACAGCAAACCCGGGAGATGACAGAAGAGAAAACAACATGGTAACGTGGAGGGCACTGTGTGAGTTGCATTATGAACTCGCTTTAATTTGTGCAAATAGCTGGAGATGGGCAATCAGCATCCGATTTGCTCCAAAAGGGGTCAAAGCTTTTAGGGTTTCCCAGCTGAACAATTGAGAAGGCTTGCAAGGGCTTTACATATATTGGAACACTTAAAAACAAACAAACCTCTATACTCTTTTATTGCTTCATCACCACCTTAGGGGAACCAGAAACCTACTTTTGGGTAGACTGAAGCAAAAGCAAATGCTCCGTAGCTCAGAGGATGTATTCTGTTCCACTGAGGAATGGAGACAATATTTGCACAATCACACTATACAAAGATAGATAGTTCCTTGGAAAATGCAGGAATTTTAATCGCAGACCCTGGTGGAAAAATATATTCCACCTGATACTGGAAGGGCTTGTTTCTGTGTTTATCCCTCTGACCTGTTTCCTCTGATAAGTTCTGGTGAGGTCTTCAGAATCAGGATTAGCAGGAGACCTTAGAATCTCAGATGGCTGTCAAGGTATTGCTGGAAGCTCTCAATTCTAGGGAGCAGCTGGAGATGATGAATTGCTGGAATCCATTCTTGTTCAGGGTCCAAGAGAGTGGAGGCTGTTGAGGATGCTGGAACAAAGATGCAGTGAGTGCCTAAAATTAAAGGTTGGCGGGATAAGAGCTTCTCTGTCAGGGTAATTAGTCAATATTTAGGGAGAGATAAACTATGTTGAAGATTTATATCAGCTGTGTAACTTCCACCACTATTGTTTGTAACTTACTTTCGTCTGATAGCCCTCATAAATCCAAAAACATGTTACCAGGATGAACCTCTTCAGGAGCATCTCAGCTATTCCTAGAGGGCTACACAGGAATCCAAGAACGACCCAATCTGACCAATTTTGAATACTATACCTTCCATCCTAGTCCTGCTACTCCAAACTAATAAATTACTTCAAATTACTAAACTGAAATAAAGCAACAGCAGTTACAATAAGCGATTTCTGAAAGATTAGTAAGCATGTGAACTTTCAACGGGCATGGTTTGAGCATTCCCTTCAATCTCCCAGTGCACTAAATCTGCCAGAATCACTGTTTTAGCATCTCCTTATGAGGGGCAACAGTCTGGAACACTTGTGGACAATCTCAAGTCCTCTCCTCGTCCAGAGAGGACTTTATTAAATAGCTGATCTATTTAGTGGCCCTTCGTTCCACTGTGGTCATCAGTTCACACTGTCCCTCTCATGTACCTCCTTGCATTTTCTCCAACCTGAATATATGCTCTCATGCACTCCCTCACACTGTCTCTCCTTTGCACTGACATGCACCCTTGTGCCCCCTCCCAGGCCACACCACGCTGTGCCTCATGTGCATCCTCCCCTGCAGCTCCCACTTGCTCTCATTTCCTCCTCCAATTCAGTAGCACCCACTTGCTTGCCTGAGGACCTGGGACTTGCAATTTTCTGTCAGCTTCCGCAATGACTTTGGTTATGGAAAGTCAACCGGAAATTGCCTCCCCTAACAACTGTGGGATTCAGTTAAGGACAGCAACCAATAGTGCAGGGATTGCCTTCGCTAAACAATGTGGCCACCCTCTATGACTGCAGCTTAATAATGAAAATTCCAGTCTCAATTGCCATTATCCTCCCAATTGAGGATTACTTATAATGCTGTTGGATCCAGAGTCATCTGATTACCTGTTCCTGATCTGACTGACCAAAAACAGGGTTTTCCAAAAACAAAGGGGGCATCTTTCAATTCTGTTGTTGTTCTTAAAAGCATCTCATAGCAGCTGGAACCAAATAGGATTGGGCCACAAAGGGACAGTGTTCATTACGTAGTGCTAAAGCTGTTCCTGTTTGCTCCCAAGATTGTAATTTGCAGTAAAGAGAAGTTGAAGTGGCAAATGGAAAAATTAGAGAGCAATCAAGAACATACGTGTTGATAATCTCACATACATCCCAACAGTATAATTCTTTGCTGCTGCTACTACTCAGAAAGTCCAAAAATTACTACTAAGGGAACAATATTTTGCTTTCTGATTCACTTTTCTAAGTAATACATTATCTCTTTATACTAGCACCAATATCTTTATGAACTTAGAGATAGAATACCATCACTAGCTTGAAAAAAGGCAGAGGACTGCTAAATAGGAGTTTCAAAGAAATAATAGAGTTTGTCTAAGTTGCCCTAGTATCTGAGATGCTTTTAGCAAGATATTACAGATGATTAAATCATGACCTTTACAATAAATTAATCTACGGACTTTATTTTTATACATTCATGAAGAAAAACCAAAATTAAAACGTTCTCAATCAAACAGATTGCTAGTTAATATTTTTTGCTATTCAAATAGTGAGTACATCTCTTTGCACAATTCAGATTAAACGTTTATAAGGAAAAATCGTCATTGTATTTTTGCCAGTTGTTCTCTCTCATTCCAATCCACTTCACAAGGTTGTTGTTGTGGGGAAAAAGGAGGAGAAAATAATATTATTTATATTCACAACCTTGAGTTACTCTGAAAGTAATAAAGGCAGGATAAAAAAATCTAATAAAATTGTGTGGAGTGTGGTAAGGCTGGAATCCTGTAAAATAGTGTGGCTCAGAATGCCATGAATTTTTATAGAGTTTATGTTATTGCTGATTTTTATTCTGATTGTTTAGGAGCTTTGTGATTTTTATGATTTTGTGTACAGCTCAGAGTTGTTGTTACAACATTGGCTGCTATAAAAATCTTTAGAAATAAACAGAAATTTCACTCTACTCATGATAGCATATTTCTATGATGAGCATTTAGAATTCTTGAAATGTTTTTTAAAACTTAGGCAAAACAATTTTGCCCTCAAATGTTATATCAACTTTTGATATATATGAGGTATATAATGGAGAGGTTTGATTTGGCAATCATTTTCTTCCAATAATTTTAGAACAAGCTTATATAAAATGAGTCAATTGGTTGAGTTAGGTGGTGTCACAGTGGAACTGACTGTATGGAGTTAATTTAACCCAGTGTTTCTCAACCTCAGGAATTCTAAAATGTATTTTGCCTTTAGAATTCTGGGAATTGAAGTCCACACATCTTAAGAGTTACAGGAATTCTGGTAAGCTATGACTGACTAGATGTGTCCTGGGTTAAATTGAACCTCCTAGTGATAGTAGTCTAAGTCTATTTTGGTTTTTATAGCATCTCAACCACACTTGTTGAATAAGAGGGTTGCAGAAATAAAGCCTGTAAGGGAAGCAATATAAAATAAAATTCATTTCTATACCATACAATTTATGTTCCCAACCTTCTCACAGAGCTGACAATATGCAGGGGATATGTGGTCAACAAGTGGTCTCTCGTCACCTCATCAGTATGAAAGTGCAAACAAAATGGCGTCTAGTCAATGTCCACCTACTTAGCCCCTCCTGATCTAAGAGCAACTAAAATCTCTAGACTTTCCAATCCACACACATGAGAAATAAAATAAAGGGCTAGCTTCCTCCCCTCTCTCTAGGTTTTCAGTTCATTTTGTATGCATTTGTTTATGTCTTTTGCCGAAAGAAAAGGGGGAAATACAAATCTGGTCAACTGCTCTAAGTGTAAACAGACTACAAAGACCCTGCTGTTCCTCATGCATTGACAAATCTCTTGCAAGCTGTGCCGCTGAATGGATTGCAGAATGGCTGACATGCTAGCAGCCACTTTTCCCAATAGCTGTAACCACAGTTGTGTGTTTCGGCAGTATCTGGAGTCGGACAAAGATGTACCTTAAAAATAATGTCTGCTACAGGCATTAGGAACCAAGGGTGAGCCAAGCAAAGAAATCCATCCTTCTTCCGGTCTTTTTCTCATTAGCTTCTCTGTTCTGCTCTTACCTTGCCTTCTTCCTTCGGTTGCCCAGCAAATTTTCCCACTCCTTGCCTTGCAGAGACTCTCACAAAAGGACAGTAAAGCATGCCTAGTCTAACAAAGAGAAGGACAAAGGATGACATGACAGCAGTGTTCCAATATCTAGGGGGCTATCACAAGGAAGAGGGGTCAACCTATTCTCCAAAGCACCTGAAGACAGAACAAGAAGCAATGGATGGAAACTAATCAAGGAGAGAAATAACCTAGAACTAAGGAGAAATTTCCTCACAATAAGAACTTGCAATCAATGGAATGGCTTAACTTCAAAAGTTGTGTGTACTCCATTACTGAAGGTTTTTAAGAAGAGATTGTCTGATCACCTGCTTTAGCAGGAGGTTGTACTAGAAGACCTTCAAGGTTCCTTCCAAAACTATCATTCTGTTTTTCTGGGGCCAGGTTTGGCTCTCATCCATGGTCATTTCTTTCCCTTCTTTGGGCATTTCAAATCTGTTACCTAGCCCACCATTGCCTCTCTACTGTCCCCACGTGGACAGTGCCCTGAGGTCCATGTTTGGCATGAAAAACCTAAAGTTATAAAAGGCCACTCTTGCCAGAAGAATTGCTGGGTTGGATTGATGCAAGTGGTGAGGTTTCTGCCATTGCCAGTGTGTCTAGACCAGTGGTGACGAACCTTTTACTTACTGAGTGCTGAAAAGTATGTGGTTTGTGCATGCCATCCACACTTGCGTGCAACTCTTCCATGTGTGTTGCTTGTGCAACCACGCAACTACGCATGCATGCAGCTTTGTGCAATGCACATGCACTGTGCACAGGCACTGACGCACACATAAGCAATCGCATGTGCATGCACAGCAGAGGCCTGAAGACCAGCTGGGTCTCTACAATTGTGCATGCGTGCAGGCACAATCACATGTGCATGCTCATCTGGAGGTAAGTTGGCCGACAGCTTATGTGCCCAGCAAGATGGCTCTGCATGCCACCAGTGGCACCCGTGCCATAGGTTTGCCATCATGGGTCTAGACTCTAGAATATTGCCTATCATCTAGGCCAGGGGTTCCCAATCTTGGCAACTTTAAGATTGGACTTCAACTCCCAGCATTCCCCAGTCATCAATCCAGGTCTAGGCTATGTGTATGCTGAGCTAGGTAGCATCCTGGTCTTGTTGAGCAGTATATAAAGCATCTACAAAGTTATTATTTTATTACCAGCTGCAAGTTTGAGCTCCCTATCCTACAACATACTGTTATAGGTTTAGACAATGACTTGTGTTCATGAGTTTAAGATGGTTTCTGACTTAACAGACTTTAGCAAATTTTGGCTTACCCAGTAATAAGGATGTTCATAACTATATAATATAGTTTAAACTTTTCAGAATAGGCTTTGATTATTTTCTCCCTTGACCTTAGTTAAGTTTTTAAAATTCATCAGCCGATTGCAGAGAGCTCAGCCAAATAAACTTTTCACATAATCCCGTTCTGCTCCTTTTGATCCATTTAGCATTTACTTTCTTCAACTGCAGAAACATGGATTGAAAGACACTGTGGAATTTCACCCAGCCCCAGCCCACTCCTTGTTGTATAACATTAGACATTAGTGTTTCTGTGTTGATCAATATTGGAAGAATCTGTCATAAATAAAATATCGATCCTTTAGCCACACAACCCTGAAATTAAATACTTCATTTTAGGCAACGGCCTAATCAGGGAAAAATCTAAGGCCATGATAATTGGGTTTTGACATTAAACAACATGAAACAGCTCTTCCCCATTTAACAAATTGCTAGTCATTGCACTCTAAATGCAAATTAAGCAACATGGAACTTTGCTGCTCTTTGTTTCATGGTCTGTGTCAGCAAAGACAAGGCACGACACTCCACCTACAACCACTGCTGGACAAATACTGATTAGCAACTTGGCCCTACCGGATCACATTTTGGGTTCATGAAGCAGAACAGCTAGTGTACAACCAGCAGGGTCACAAATACTGAAGTCTTCAAGCTTCAGGTGAAATCATTGGTTGAATATTATAATAGTACCAATTTATTCTCTCTATCCTTTGTAAATATATTATATACATTCAAATCCCATATTTAGAGGCTAAAGCTGCTGTCACAGTACTTGAAATTAGCTTGTTAAGACAAGCTTCATCCAACCCCTTTCATGAAACCGAGAAGAATCCAAGGGCAGCTGAAGAGCTATATAGAGCCTAGCCCCGTATTTTGTAATGTAGCCCCCCATAATTTCCTACATGACTGAGATGGGTCTGTAGGAATTTTAACATCTACCAATATCAGTGCTTGGATTTTTCTATATTCTTAATACTTATTCTTAACCTTATTCTTAACACTGGTACACCACAGGATTGCGTGTTGAGTCCCTTACTCGATATTTTTTATGTGCATGACTGTATTCCCACTCATGCTAGTTATACTGTTATTAAATCTGCAGATGATACAACAATGGTGGGACTCATTTCCGGTGGAGATGAGTCTGCCTATCGAGATGAGGTGGACCGGTTGCTTTCCTGATGGGGACAATAACTTGGTCCTTAACACCAATAAGACCAAGGAGCTTATAGTGGACTATAGAAGGAACAGATGAGACATCCAGCCTTGCTTATGCAATGGAGACCGAGTGGAGCAAGTGGCCGGTTTTAAGTTTCTGGGTGTTATCATAAAAGAGGACCTGACCTGGGGCACTCACATTGCAGCACTGGTCAAAAGGGCCCAGTAGAGATTATACTATCTGAGACTTCTCAGGAAACAACAACTGAATGAGAAACTGCTGGTGACCTTCTACCATAGAGAGTATTTTAACTTACTGCACCTGTGTATGGTTTGCCAATTGCACAGTGGTAGATAAGACAGTGCTCCAGAGAATTAATGTCATTGACCAGAGAATCATTAGTTGCCCTCTCCCCTCTTTGGAAGAGCTTTATAACTTCCGCTGCCTTAAGAAAGTTCAAAACATCCTTAAAGATCCATCTCATCCTAGGCACCCTTTTTTTTTTAACTATTATGATCTGGCAGATGGTACAGGACAATAAAAACAAGGACAAATATGCTGAAAAACAGCTTCTATCCCAGAGCAGTAGCTATATTGAATTCTACTGTATAGTGCAATATTAATGCAATATCAGGGGTTTTTTCAATTCAATTGTATAGAATGTGAAGGATGTGTGTTTGCATTTTATTTTTAGAAGTTATAATATACACTGAAGATGACATTTAATTCATTGTACGAGGTGCAATGACAATAAAATAAAATAAATGATATGAAATTTGAAAGAACATGCACATGTGAAATGCAAGCATATATGTGTGTGTGTGTGTGTGTAAAATATCTTTTCTGCTCTTGTAGACTCCCTGATCGTTTGCATTACAAATCCAATAAATCCCAGCTAGAATTAATTGGGAAATCTGTGATGTGTTGTCCAACACAGATGCAGGATACCTATTTAGAAAAGCTTGCATTTTATAAACCCAGCAAAAATAACTCACATGCGATAAACTATCACTCTTTGATCTTGGTTACAAGATGCTTAGCCCAATTAAAATATCCTCATTGGCAGTGCCAATGGTAAATAAACATATTAAGAGAGATTAAAAACCACTATTTTGGAAATACCAAATTTCTAACTATTTTCCAAGGGGAAAGTACTGGCCTTCATGATGTTACTTATCCTTCTCACTGGCCAGAGAAACAGCAGTCAATTTGTGTTTCAGTTTGGAAAGTATGGTCTGTGCTGTCAAGTCTTCACAGTGATTCTGTAACAAAGAGCCTTGCTTTTGGGTATTCCAGTGGCTTGGAAGGAGGGATAGAAATGATCAGATGGATTGCGTGGCCTGAGAAAATGGACAAGAGTTGGTGAGGAAGGTTAAGGTTGTGGAGATGGTATCAGGCACAACCATCATAATGGGGATGAGTGGAAGGAGATATAGTAGAAACCTGGGGGCAAGCTGTTCCTGCCACCTCACCCTCAGTAGTCACCTCCAAGGCTTGGTCATTCCCTCCTTGATGATTGTCTTTGGCTGCCATGATTAAATGCCAAGTTCATATGGAACAAATCCCAAGAAGTAGGCCTTCTTTGTCATTGCATGTGACCTTTGGGGAAAAGTCCCCCCAAAGATTCATATAGCTTCCACTTTCACATGTTCTATAAAAACCTGGATTTTGCCCAGCTCTTAGGTTAGGGTTAGGGTTAGGATTGTTAGAATTGTTGGGTTGTCTCCTTCAAACTGGGACACGGTGTGGAAGGATAATTCTGTTCGTTTGGACAATTATTTGTATATGTGTTTACCTTTGTGAAGCTACTCAAAATAATTTGGACTTGGAAAATCTAGAAAAGTAATATAAACAAACACGGGTAGTCCTCGACTTACAACCATTCATTTAGTGACCATTCAAAAGTTACAACAGCACTGAAAATGTGACTTATGACCGCTTTTCACACGTACAGCCATTGCAGCATCCTCATGGTCACATGATCAAATTTCAGACACTTGGCATATATTTATGATGGTTGAGAAGATCTCAAAAGGTCATGTCACCTTTTGAGACCTTCTGACAAGCAAAGTCAATGGAGAACCCAGATTCACTTTACAACTGTGTTACTTACAGCACTTAACAACTGCAGCGTGTCAGGATTCCACACAACATCAGCAATGCAATCAGAACTCCAAAGAAATGAAAGCCATTAGAATAAAATTTTATTGAAGACATTGTAATGGCATGGTCTGGAGAAATCCTGAATCTGAAATTCCCGGGCTTTCTCCACCCAAGTAAAGTGAAAATTCCACCCCACTAATTATCACATGTTAATTTCTCACCAACCCCTTCAAAGAAAGTTCCAACGTTCATTTCAGGACCTCCTCTAGCAGGTGTCCACAACCCAGAGAAGATTTTTGTGAGAAATATTTTAAAAGAATGCAGAATAGATAACAGCCTCTGAGTCGGTTCTATCGACCACCACTCCCCCAACTCCTCGGCCTTGCTAAAATGTGTCAAAGTTAAAAGGTCCAGTTTAATAATTGCAAAAGCACCAACTAATAAATTTTCCAGCACAAAAGTTAAGCTTTTAAGCTTGACAGTGATTCCCTTAACACCCATGGGAGAAAAGATTATAAAATGTGACAAAACTCACTTGACAACTGTTTTGCTTAGCAACAGAAATTTTGAGCTCAGCTTTGGTCCTAAGTCAAAGACTTATGTAAAATGCTAGCCCCACCAATGACACCTTAAGAATGTTGAGGAAACAGAACCTCTGGATCTTACACCATACATGTAGGTTCTAGCCAACATTATTTGTTCAAAAAGCCGACTTCCTTAAACTTACTTTTTTTGTTGACAAAGTGTTGTTAATTTTTTTAAAGCAATAATCATTAGGCAGACCTTCAAAACAAATATATTTAGAATTTAATCTCTATGGATCTTTGGGCAAAGAGGTAAATAGTGTATATATTGCTTTCCATAGAGAGTGAACTGATGAGTTGTAGAAATACTGCTGGCTGCTTATAAATATTTTCTTCTGCGATTTATTTATATCCTTCCTTTATTATTTTTGTAAATCAGTCAAAATCTAATACATACAGTATCAAATACTTCCTACTACTACTAATACTACTACTACTATTTCCCCCCACAACCACCACCCTGTGAAGTGAGCTGGGCTGAGAGAGCATGACTGGCCCAAAGTCATCCAGCTGGCATTCATGACTAAGGTGGGACTAGAACTCATGGTCTCTCAGTTTCTAGCCTGGTACTTTAACCACTAGACCAAACTGGCTCTCTATAATTTTTCCTGTGTTCTGAAGAAAGACAAAGATCTAGTGTTCTACAAGTTGGCCTTTGCCCATCTCTTCAGGTCCCCAATCTCTTTCCATTGCAGAAGGAGGCTTGAAGAAGAATTCTGCTTGCATTCATTTGAGCGCAAATAGATTGCGGCTAAAGCTGCACAGCACTGGCTTTCTGGGTTGGTTGTTTTCAACTAGTGTAGTGACAGGAAGGAGACAGTCATTAGTCCCCTATGCATTAACAACAGTGGTTAGAGCTCTGAAAGACACTTACACCAATGGAGCAATTAATAAAAAAACTGTGTCAGGAATTAGGGACAGCCAGCCAAATTGTCTATTAGCAGGCCGCCCTACCATTGCTTTATCATTGCTGTGTGCCCACAACTGGCTTTAAGAGACATAAGGATGTTATACTTCTTTATTAGGAAACCACTATACTCCCCTTAGGAAACCAAATTGAAACCTGGGAACAAAAGTGTAAAAAGGAACAACTGTCGAAAACATTAATAGGTAGTTGGCAAGTATATTAATAGTTAAGTACAGTTCGTATATTAACTGGGAGGGCACATTTGGAATATTGAGTTCAAATCCAGTCACCACAATACAAAGAAGATGCTGAGACCTTAGAAAGAGTGCGAAGAACAATAAGGATGATAAGGGGTCTGAAGGCTAAATCATATGATGAACGGTTAAAGAAACTAAGTATGCTTAGCTTAAGGAAGAAAAGACTGAGGGGATTCGTGATAGCTATCTTCCAATACTTGGAAGGGCTGTGCACAGGGAAGAAGGAGTTGATTTTCTATAATACCTGAGGGTAAGACAAGAAGCAATGGGTTGAACCTCGTCAGAGGGGTAGGTAACTATGCCCACGAGTGATATGGCAGTTCAGAGCCTTCATGGTGGCTCTGGTGATTATAGGCTTGTCACAAATACTTGCTGTGTCACATATAAGCAAGTGTAAGTCACAAGTTCATTTTTTAAAAAATTTTACGCAAAAAGTTTATAAGCAACCAGCAGTTCATGTAGATACTGTATTTTCTTTAATGAAAGAAGTTAATTTACCCATTTCAGCAAAATCTCTCAATTTTACCAACCCTTCCTCTGTAATGGTGGGTAGTGTCCAATCTTTCCATCTTTGTGTACACACTACTCGTGCTGCTGTGATTATATATTGAAATCATTTTCTATGGCTTCTTTCTAACCGCTTGTCCATTAATCCTAACTGATTAGTTAAGTTGTACAATATTTTGCTTTCTTTGTAAATGTGCTATTATTTGCGAAGTTGTTATACTGTAGATGGCTGCAGAGCCTGAAGTATTAAAAATGTAAATTTATGCAAGCATCATAAAGAATAACATGGCTTCATGTAATGTTATCTCATTGATCATGCTAATAGCTTGAAAATTATACGCCCAATAAAGAATGGATGAATTAAAAAAAGCATAAGTTACTAACTCCAATCGTTGATTTATCAAAATGCAGATTGTGAATATAGAGATACATTAGGGGAAATATATAAAATCACTAGCAAACAAATACCTAAAATAAAATAGAACATACAAAGGAGGTAAGACAGTTCTGTGAAAGCAGATTTAAAATAGTTAGATCATAAAATTCTGCCATCCTACATCTTCATACTTTCACCCACTGTTGTTTAATCTCTTTATATTCAGGAATGAAAGCATCTCATTTTTATGAGTCTCTCACTTTGGTTACCCTTGTATTTACTAAACAAGATCTTTATCTCTATTGGGCAGATAACCCACTTAAGGCAAAAGCAATATGCCTAAACTATAAGAAAAGAACTGGAACGATTGCTAGCTGCATTTCTTTTTAAGTCTTTAGTGACTTCCCAAACTCAATCGAGGCCATGGGTGTCCCAACTTTGGCAACTTTATGACTTGTGAACTTCAATTCCCAGAATTCCCTAGCCAGCAGGAGTCCACAGCTCTTAAAGTTGCCAAGGTTGGACACTTTTGGTCTAGACTCTAGACCAGTGGTGGCAAACCTTTTACTTACCGAGTGCTGAAAAGTAGGTGCTTTGCGTATGCCATCCACACTTGTGTACAGCTCCTCCACATGCGCTTCATGTGCAACCGCACCATCTGTGCATGCATGCAGCTTTTGCATGTGCAATGCGCATGCATGTGCGCAGGCACTCACGCACACATGAGCAATCACATGTGCATGCGCAGGAGAGCTCTGAAGACCAGCTGGATTTCTTGCTGCAGTCGCACGCATGCACAGCAGAGGCCCAAAGACCAGTTGGGTCTCTGCAATCATGCATGCGTGCATGTGCAATTGCATGTGCATGCTCAGCTGGAGGTAACTTAACTGACAGCTTGTGTGCCTAGCAAGATGGCTCTGCGTGCCACCCGTGGCACCCGTGCCATAGGTTCGCCATCACGGCTCTAGACTAAAAAACTGTGTAAAAAAAGTTGGGGTGAAAAATATATGCAAAGGAAAAACTATTTGTGGTTTCAAAAATTAAAAACAGTGCTCAGTTTTTTATGTATTGTGGGAAATTAGGGGGTAATTTCTTATTCAAATACAGCTGCACGATATGCCTTGTGGTTTAGATAATATTCCCTTTACTTCTAGATGTTTAGATTCTGGTTTGATCAGATCAATATATTCAAGTGGGGGCTTATATGCCTCAGGCTGAGCCCTGCTACTAATACTCTGACATATAGGCCATTTGATGGGATCCAAATGAAGCTTTGAGTAAAACGAAGAGCAGATCAGTTTGTCAGAGAAATCCCCAGTTTATGCCAATTGGCCTTCTCATCCTGTTCTGTGGATTCCAAACTATAGTGAACCTCACAAGCAGGGGTGGAAACCCCAAAAGTGCTTTTTCAAAAGCACTTTTTCCTTCATCCAAGAAGCAAAATGTTCTCAAGGAAAAACAAAGTCCTTTGGGGACAATCAAGACCTGGATGACTGAGAATCTCCATAGACAGAGGTGGGTAATTAATTTTTCCAAGGAGCAGCATTAATGCATGCACGGTGTGCACTTAATTACATTTGATTTTTAATTTCCAATTGATCTCATGCAAGCCAGATAGGGGCAACCAAAGGACTGACTGTGGACCCCAAGGGCGTAAAATGCCCAGGTCTGCTCAAGATGACAATTTGGACAGGATGTACAGGGTGGCTTCTTGAAGAAAAGGGCTGAAAAAGTTTGCTGCGCTTCTTTGCTCGCACTTTTTGGGATTTCAGTTCTTGAATGTAAGTTTACAGTCAGATCTTAATTTAAGAGGCAAGTCTTTCAAATTCTAGTATGTGGACTATAACCAAAAGAGATCATTATAGTTGTTGTATTTTAATGGTTTTTCAAAAACTATCCCAAATTATTTCGTTCTGTCTCTATAGATGTCCTGAACCTACAGAGGGGTAAGAATGGGCAAGTACCTGTCTCTGAAAATTCCCACAATGGTGAAAAGACATGTGACGTACGCTTACTTTTGAATTTTGAGAAAAGACATGAACACATTAAGAAGCAACTTAGAAAAATGTAAGAACAGATTAGAGGTATTTAAATATGAACATGAAACATGAAATATTAAAAAAAAAAACATGTTCTATTCATGCTATATAATACCATAGGCACTTTTAACAAAATATGTCTCTATGTTACTTCAAGAATGGTCCTAGGAACCCCAGGGCTCTCCCAAGACTCAGTCAGGGATCCATTAAATTAAAAAATATTTTCCAGACTGTGTTGAAAATGAATACAAGATTAAAGCTGCCATTAAGCAATTCTGATATGCAACAGCTGCAGTAAATACCTCCATTTTAATTTTTAATATGGTATATAATCTATAAATATCTTCCTGGTGAAGAAAAGGTGGAATCCTCTATAATTTTTAAAAAGTGGGAAAGAGTCTTGAGAGGAAAAAAGTTGAAGAACACCAATCTGTAAAATTAACTCTGTTTACTGTATGTCCCTATAAGATAATTATCACTAACATAAAGCATCTCCAGACAGAAGATTTGCATCACTGGTTATTTGTGATGGATCCAACGTTTGTGGAGCTGAAGCAATTTATTTCTGACTCTGATTTATTTCCAGTTTATTGGGAAATAAAGCAAAATCAGTTTTGAGCCTATGAAACTCAAATCAGCCTACAGTGAAGTTTCGTCATATCCCAATCCATGGTCCACCTTGCTTGTTTTTTGGCACAAGCATTATTTAGATTGGAGCTTTCTTTACTCTGCTGCTCCCAAAATCTATTTCTCCTTCATCCGTATATGCTACCATCCTTAGGGATACTTTAAAAAAAAAAAAAAAGCACCACTCACTGAAAAATTGCTGATATACTGTAGTCTTCTTCCATCTTTTCTTTTTCAATCCAGTAGTGAACTGATGCCAGGAAAACAAGATATTTTGGCAGATTTCAATGGCCTTTATGTAGATGTTTAAAATCTATCAAGCTCCCGTATAGCTAGCTCTCAGGTTATTCTTTCACAAAATCGAAGATAAATGTATCTTCTTCTTCTTGTGCCATATCAATCATTGGATGCTGGCTATCAAGTTGGCGATCCTACTGTATTTTTATCAACAGCCGCACAAAAAAGTTGAGTTTTGTCCAAACCCAGTCCTAGATTTTGAAGCCAGGATGTTCTTCTTCTGCCTGGAACTTGTTTAAATGCCTTGTTTAATTTAATCGTTGAATTTAATCATTTAATTTCCTTGGAGGATTAAGTGAACTATGCCATTTTTTTTCAGGTGTCGCATCACATGTCTAAAATATTCTTACTTTTGCTTTTTTGTGGTTTTGATCATTTCCCTGGCTTTCCCAGGCATAAAAACATGAAGGGGGAAGGCTGGGGGCAGGAACTTGCAGTAACTTACTGATCAATCCAAGAGACACAAAGTGAACACTAACTGGCTGTTTTCTGAAAACACTAGATTTGCAACAGTCTACAAAGACAAACTGAAGATTATTGCAGATAGGTTTTCAATTGTTTTATATGGACTTGGGAAGCAGAAACACTATGAATGAGCCACTCCGAAATAGAAAGACCTCCTCCTGGTTGTAAAAAGTTTTGTTATAGCAGCAATATTAAAAATCTGAAGACCTCTTTAATATTCATCATGTCATCATCAATTATAGTTCTATCTTCAATCCCTTTACTTACGAATAACCTCCATTAAATCTCAGTGACATCTCTGAGATGTGAAAGGACTGATGCCTTATTTCTAAAATATAAGTTTTTTAAAAAGAAATGTGTACTTGCAGCCAGGTATGAAATAAATATAAAATATTTATCTTGTTTTTAGTATTTGAGGAATATTCTCTGGGTAAAAAAAAATCTGCGAATGTTTTTACAGTGAGTTTGGTAACAATCTGACCCTTACATTTGTTTACTGAAAGGGTGGGAAATTCTGTTAATTGGCTGAGTAATGAAATTTAAATAAAGTTGGGGGCATTGGGGCATGTTGGGATACAATTTCTGTCATTCCAGTTGGTCATACTGAATGGGGTCAATGTGATTTCAATGCATTCAGAAGGCAGTCCCAATCTATTCCTGGAAAATAGTCTAGAACCGTGATGCCAAACCTATGGCATGGGTGCCACAGGTGGCACACAGTGCCTTCTTGCTGGGCACACAAGCTGTCAGCCAACTTACCTCCAGCTGAGCATGCACATGTGATTGCACATGCACACATGCATGATTGCAGAGATCCAGCGGGTCTTCAGGACTCCACTGTGTATGCGCACAATTGCAGCAGGAAATCCAGCTGGTCTTCGGAGCTCTCCTGTGCATGCACACGCGATTGCTCATGTGTGTGTGAATGCCTGTGTGCAGCACATGTGCACTGCACGTGGAAAAGCTGCATTCATGTGCAGATGGTGTGGTTGCACATGCAGTGCACGTGGAGGAGCCGCACGCAATGAGGATGGCACACGCAAAGTGCATACTTTTCGGTGCTCGGTAAGTAAAAGATCCGCTACCACTGGTCTAGAATTATATTATATTGTTCACTGTTAGAAAAGAGGACTATGAATGATTAAACAATAATGTGAAGTCCAAAACATCATTTGATTACATGTACAAGAGGCAGCTGTTGAACACTGAGCTGAAGGTCTTCCTCTCAGTAAAAGCAGTGAAGAAAGGCAACCGCTTTCATAGGGCAGGAGGAACTAAGTGGGAGGGAGTGTAGGAGGTAACCAAGCTCAGCTGGAGGGAAGGGTCAAACATGCCATAGGTCTTGAGTCTCTTCGTGCCCACAAGAGGTCTAAATCCAACCCAACTTGACTTCCATTGGCTCTTACCTACTGCCAATTTGCTTTGATCATTAGTAGTTCACATTCTTGTAGAGAGCTTAAGCTTGCAATAACCCTTTATATTCATTTGAACTGCCTGGATTTCCTGATTTGTGCTTGACAGTGAACAAGCAATTCTTGTATAGTTTGATGGGACCAAAGATGACATGAATGTAATCCCTTACTCTGAAATACCCCACTCTGTAACAATGGTACATGTTTCCACGTTAAATACAGGTAGTCCTCGACTTGCAATTATTTGTTTAACAACTATTCGAAGTGGGAAGAGTGATCGCCAAACAATCCTTGCACTTACAGCCACCACATATCCCCACAGTCATTTGATCAAGATTCAGGTGTTTGGCGACCAGCATGTATTTACAATGATTACAGCATCACGGGCTAATGTGATCATCATTTGCAACCTTCCCAGGAAGCTTCCAACAACCAAAGTCACTGAGGGAAGCCAGTTTATCTTAACTATGTGATTCACTTAACAACCACAGCAAAAAAGGGACATAAAGTAGGATGCGACTCATTTAATAATCACTTCACTTAGCAATGGAAGTGACCACAATTGTGGCCACAAATTGAGGACTACCTATATACATTTACCGACACAGAAAAGTGGCTGTTGTTTAATTAGTTTCTATTACACCAGGAATAGTGAACAATTGTTTTAGCAAACCTGTTTCACTAGAGACTTAACTGCATCCTTAACAAGATCACCATGTGAAACGATTTGGATTAATTTGCAGCTCAGCAACACACACAAATGTCTCATACTTCAGTTTGTTCCTGCTTTTAACATTTATTGTGACATCCATTTCAGAAATATTAGAGCTCTCATAATGTTTTCCTCCCACTCCCCAACAACTGGTCATTTTGACTCTTTACCAAATGCAATGCCAAATGGGTGTATTTTTACAGTGTGACCTAATGGTGAAAAAGGCTGTGACACGATCCTATTATCAGACTTCCAAGTACTCAAAAATAAACCTGCAGCTGAGTCAAATCCAGAAGGGGCAATTTTTAAAATTATAGGACAGCAAGAGAGAACAGAACTGGAGGCTCTGAATCAGGAGAAGTATAAATACCATGTGTCCTGCTTTTTTTCTGCAGCTACTGCCATAAAAAAATAAATTCTGATTGTATAAGCACAATCCAGCTGCAGTTTTACAAGTTAGAAATGCCCTAATTTAAAGTCCTGTTGATACTTTTAATCTTTCCTTATTCCTCTAGGGTTCGTTACATACAGCGGAACCTCTGGTCACAAATGCCTCTCACCACAACCAAATCGGGTGCCAAGCAAAAATTTTGCAAACTGTTTGCATCTGGTCACAAACAAAAGCTTGGGTGGCAATCAAACATGGCACAGCTGATTTCCCCTTCTGCACCTTTTTTTTTTTTTTTTGTGCACACATGCACAGCCAGTCACACTTCCAATCACGACCATATTGGATGCCAACCGAAGATTTGAAACAAATTACAGTCATGACTGTACTCTCTTCTCTAAAATTATATTAGCATGATCAGGATGCAAAATATGTAACTGGCACAACTGAAGCAAGAGCATTCAAGCAGATTTACTTAGTTATTTATAAAAATTATTTATAAAATTTATAGGCTGGTCTATAAAATAACTCTGGGCGGTTTGGAAGCTCTGTGGGAATGAAACTATTTCCAGCTTTTTAAGATGAGCTGTACCCATTTGGGATCACAGTAAGTGCACATGCACTTCAAAAGTTTTGTAATATCTTTTTGAGAACTCACTGAAATTGTGAAATATTATTTTAAAAACCTTTCTGTTCAGTCCAACTATATAGGAAAGGAAAGGAAAAGTCAGTCTTATGTTTCAGTTTTATTGCTTTACAAATTAAGACTTTAATGGAAAGGACATACTACATTTATGGATATGTTACGTTACACATACGTTCAGCAGCAAACTAGAAGGAAAAAAATATCTTTGGAAATGGATCTGAGAACCTTTTCAGCTCAGAGTAAAATGTTGGTAAATAGGTTGTGCCATAGTGCCATCTACTGTACTAATGCACATTTTAATGTGACCAGAAATTATTCCTGCAATAAAGAAAAGCATTCCAGGAAGGAAAGCAAAGCAGGTGGTGATGACACATTTTTGCCAAGACCCAATATAAATCAAAAGAAAAATAATATCTGTAAAATTCCATGCAACAGTTCACAATTTAACAACGGAGATAAACTACTATTTGTAACCAAAACAAGTCTAACACAACAACCATGTGTAGCTTCAAAGAATGTCATGTCCGACTTTGCGACTCCATGGACCATAGCATGCCAGCCTCTCCCTCCTCCCAGAATGTGTCCTAATTCATATTCATTGCATCAATGACACTATCTAACCATCTCATCCTCTGCTGTCCCCTTCTCCTTTTGCCTTCCATCTTTCCCGACATCAGGGTCTTTTCCAATGAGTCTTTCTCTTCTTATTTGGTGGGCAAAGTATATGAGCGTCAGCTTCAAATATCTGTCCTTCCAAGAAATAGTCAGAATTGATTTCCTTTAGGATTGACTGATTTGACCTCCTTGCACTTCGAGGGACTTTTGAGAGTTTTCTCCAACATCACAATTTAAAAACAGGGCAATTTATTATAATTAATCCGGGTTGTTCAAATGAAACTATAAACGAGCACTCAAAACTTTCGTATAAATGAATAAGCCACAATTAGAGGATCAATTACTTCAGGTTAGTCTGAAGTAATAGACTTGCAGCTTCAAATACCTGTTTGTGAACCTGCATGTGTGAGAATATGTGAGAATATGTTGGCGCAGAAAGAATGTTCTTTCTGTGCCAACTCAGAAAGCTTAAACTGCCCAAGGAACTGCTGATCCAGTTCTACAGAGGAATTATTGAGTCGGTCATCTGCACCTCTGTAACTGTCTGGCTTGGTTCTGCAACCCAACAAGCAGACACAGACTACAGACCTGCAGAAAAAAACAATTACTACCAACCTGCCTTCCATCGAGGACCTGTATACTGCATGAGCCAAAAAGAGGGCTGGGAAAATATTTAAGGACCAGTCACATCCTGGACATGGATTGTTTCAACTCCTACCCGCAAAACAACGCTATAGGGCACTGCACACAAGAACGGCTAGACACAAGAACAGCTTTTTCCCGAACACCATCACTCTGCTAAACAAATAGTTCCCTCAACATTGTTTAACTATTTATTAAATCTGCATTACTATTGTTCTCATCATTCCATCAACCACTCACCCCACTATGACTATAACTTGTTGCTTGTATCCTTACAATTTATATTGATTATTGTCTCCTGGTATGATCTGACTGCTTATTTGTACCCCATGCCTATCATTGAGTGTTGTATCTTGTGATTCCTGACGAATGTAGTTTCCTTTGTTGTACATTGAGAGCATATGCATTATGCACCGAAGCCAAATTCCTTGTGTGTCCTATCATACTTGGCCTTTAAATAATTCTATTCTATTCTATTCTATTCTATTCTATGTACACATTCAAAGATGTCCCATTGGCTACTTTCAAATCTAAAATGAATGTAACTTTCACACCCACATAACACATGAACACATTGCTTTGTTTATTTGCACCTGTAAGGAAAATTACAGGTAATCCTCGAGTTACAACCACAACCAAGCCTAAAATTTATGTTGCTAAGTAAAAGATATATTAATGGAGTTTTGTTCCATTTTACAAGTTTTTTAGCCACAGTTAAGTGAATCTTTGCATTTGTTAAGTTAGTAACATGGTTGTTAAGTGAACCTGGCTTCCCTATTGACATTGCTTGTCAGAATATCCGCTAAAGGGGATTACGTGACCCTAGGACACTGCAATCATCACAAATAGGAACCATGTCACATTTTGCAGTGCCACTGTAACTTGAACCGTCACTAAATCAACTGTTGTAAGTCGAAGGCTAGCTCTATATGCCCCAAAGCCAATGATCCCGTGATCAATTTGTAATAAAGGTACCAAGAAACTAGGCGTACCGCATCTGGCTTGCAAAAAATGCGCGAATCGGGACAACTGCCGAGAGTCAAACGGCCAGCGCGACTGTTTACAGGCGCGCGTGTGAATCTAACCCCGAGGATTTGTAAATTATGCTTTAGCACAGTGTTTCTCAACCTTTGGCGACGTTATATGTTTGGACTTCAACTCCCAGAATTCCTCAGCCAGCACCAAGGTTGAGAAACACCACTTTAGCATAATTAAACTCAATTGTGACGACCACGCCTCTTTCCACGCGCGGGGATCGCTTCGGGAACCAATCCAGAGGAGCGGACTGCATTTCGCTCCACCCCCAACTTCAATTTTTTTTTCAGCGGGGCGCATGCGTCGCTTTAGAGTAAATGCGGGTGGGTGGAGCCACGTCTCTCTCACCATAGAGCTAGGAAAAGGCTGGATTCTTTGGTGGTGTTACTTCTGTGATGTTATTCTTTTCTATGGGTCTCACCAGGCGATCGCGGAACCGGATGAGTGTGGGGTGGAGGGGGGAACAGAGAGAGAGAGAGAGATATTGGTTTTGCATTGCGCATGCGCCCGTAGCAGAGGGACGTTTAAACTAGAGCGTGAAGTTCGTTTAAAACCGTTTGGTTAGAATGGAGGTTAGCGGCGGGCGGCCTGTTTTAGCAGGTACAGGCGCGAGATGGGCGCGGTTTTTGCCGGGTTGTTGGGAAAAGAAAGCGAAAAGATGGCGGGAAGTGGGAAGGAAAGACTATTCCTTACACGTTAGCTGTGCGTGGTTGTAGAAACTATTATTTTGTGGTGGTGTGGGGGGGGGGGGATATTGAAGAGATGAAAGGGGAGCATTGCGTCCGCATTTCATCCCAGCATCTCCGACCCGGCTGTGGGGCCATGCTGACTAGGAAGTCGCAGGTTTGTGGGGGGGAACCTAATATGCAGGATAATTATTTATTAGTATGCGAGCTTCTTAACCGCCCATCTCCCTCATAGAGGGGCTCTCTGGGAGTTGCACAGTTTAATCACTGCAATAAAACTTTAAAAACCGAATAATTTAGGATTAACTTTTTTTAAACGTACATAAAACTGAACGCGCAGGTACTTATATAAAATTACAAAAAATTATCTCGTTCCTCTCCACCGACCTGAAGTTGGTATGAAATAAGCTAAGTAGGTTCTTTTTTTTATTTTACTGCTTTCTTAAATGCAGGAGGACTTCATCCTGCATAAGAAATGTACAATGGTAAACCTGAGCTATAATCTGAGATGTCTCCTTGCTTCTCTAGGTAGACAAATTAATCAGGTTTCCTCCCTGGGGGAAAAATGGGTTTAGGTTTTCTGTAGGGGAAAAAAATGCACCTTCAAGTAAATGCAATTTTTTAAAAATGTTCTTTATCCCTCAACTATTAATCATTTAAAAAGTCTGTGTGTTGTAAAATTATAAATAGGTGTGGAAGATTGCAGACATTTGGGGGCACAGGAATGAGTGCTTGTGTCCTTTTCTTGGCTGCTGTTAAAGTAATAATCATTGATACTACAGTTGGAGCAATGCTGGTGTCCACCAATTCTATTATTTTCTTAACATTAGGGCAGAATGACACACCATGCCACCCAGATAGCCTCATCTGCACGCAATCAATTTAAAATCCAAATACAGGAGAGACCCTTCATCATTTGGATGTCCAAAATGTGGAGGTTGTTTCTTAAACATGATTTCAACGAACAAAAATGGAGCACTTAACAAAAGTTTTGAAAACAGTACATTATCATCAATCCAATTTAGTCTTTATGAAAATGGTTTTGGAATAACTACATGATGTATAATAGAAGATAAGTCTGTAATCTATTATTTGGGTTAAAATTACATTGAAATTAACATGCTTCATCTTTGGCTTTGATGCTTATGAGAAAACCAAGTATGCCATTCAAATAATTGAAGATTTGATCCAAAAATGGTAGTCCCAAGAAAATATTATCTATTAACATTTCTCTCATAATTGCTGTGTAGGTGTTGTAGCATATGTTGAAGTATGGTCATCCAGCAGAACAGAAAACTACTCAAAAGCCTTTACTCAACAGCTCCTTGATATGGGAGCAAAAGTAAGTAACTAAGCTGGTTGGTATACAACATATTAGTCCAGTTTTATTTAATCTTTTTAAAATAAAGCACAACATGCATAAATACATACATACACACACACACAGTATATATGCGCAGGTCTAGATGTGTTCGGGTCTTTTCCCGTGTAAGATTGAGAGTATCTTTGTGATGTTTTGGCGAGGTCCCACTCGCCATCCTTAGGCTGGTGCCTTCTGCTTCGTGCTAGTGCGAGCAGTGTGTGACCAGAGCTGCTGTCTGTCTATAAATACTGGGGTTGTGGGGTGTGTGTGTGCTGGGCTGCTTAGCTGCGCTGCTGCCACTTGATTGGTTGATGGAGTTAATGTTGGTATAATGGGTATAATATAAAAATTCAGAAACTTTAGAGATTGAATATTTTAAACTTAATCCAAGGAAATTATGTTGTAGCTGAATGTGTGAGTGAATAGGTCATTTCAGTTTATTGATATAAAGGATATAAATAGGCAGATACCAAAATGATTTCAGAATTCACCAGTGCCTTCTCCAGTCTCTGTTGAGATGAAGGAGCTTACCAACAGGGAAAATCTTTCATTGGCTTTAGAGAAAATAGGCAATTTCTACATTAACAGAAATTGTGAGGTGTTTTTTAAATGGAACCCAAATCAGTTAACTTTAAGAGTTGTAGAAAGTTTAAGTGATGCTTCACTTCAGTATTATACTGCAAGTAATGCTGCCTTTCAAAACTCTTGCAAAGCAATTCCATCACTTGTTTTACCTGCTTGCTTTTGTGGTGTTCCAACTCGTAAGAAAGCAAAAGGTTTCGTTATTTTTTGTTGCTGCTGATTTATAATATCTTGCTTGGTAAATAATTCTTAAAATTCTAAGATTGCACACTATTCAAAGATCTGGGATAGCTTAATCTTTAAATTGTTTTCACCATGAAGCCTTTATTTACATCCTGCTTCAAACACCAGGCTACAATTAAGGCTAAGTAATTTCAGATTCTTTTTTTATATATTGTCTGTTTCTTTCTTTTTAATTCCTACTACTTTTAACTACTTTTCATATACTTTGCATAAGATATACAGTATATTGTAAATCCACCATGGCTATTTATCAGGTAAGCTACAGCATGTGAATCTCAAAGGAGATGTAGTAAAACAGTAGCAGATAATAGAAAATGAAAGCTAATTAAATTTAGTTCATGAGCATAGCATTCACTATATCAGGAGTCCCCAACCCCCCCCGGCTGCAGCCTACTACCAAGGCACAGCCCATTCAGAATCAGGGCACACAAGCAGTAGGTGCACATCGGTGCCCAGCTTCATTTGCATGAGTGGCGGGCACAAGTGTGCGAAGCTCTACATTTTTCTGAGTTGCCCCTACAATTTATCAAAATCAGACCCAAATATATAGATCACAGCCGAACTGTTTTATTCAGATAAAAGGCTGTGTTCCAGGAACTGTAACTTGCAGTTTAATGAACATTCGGGAATAAAAGACATCTCCTAATTGGTTAACTAGAGCTTTGTTATCACAGATCCGAAAACCCAAGGCAAGATTATTTTTATGATCCCTTCTAATCTCAAATGATTCTGTACCATAAGCCTTCTAAAAATAGTAAGCTTTTTTCACTTTATTAAATACAGAATACTGATGGAGTTAACGTCACTTTTAAAATCTGCAAATTCCCTGCTTACCTACTAAAAGCACAAAACAACTTGTGACTTTTCAGTAGAAATGAAGAATCTTAAATATTTTCAGAAACCATTTACATCGATAGATAACATTTTAAAATGCTTTATTCTTTTATGTTTTGTAGATTTCTAAGACTTTGAATAAACAAGTTACTCATGTGATCTTTAAAGATGGATTCCTGTCTACGTGGAATAGAGCTCAAAAAGCTGGAATTAAACTAGTATCAGTACTTTGGGTAGAAAAGTAAGTATTGATGCTTAGAAATATCCCAGAGGAGAAAATATTACAAGAATAATATTAGTACAATCGATGAGGATTTCAAATGTCCCCAGTGTGTAATAATGTTACATCTGAATAGAATGCAAAGAGTAACTATTGGCTAAATAGCTTCAGGTGGATTTGCATTGTAGAGGGAATGCTAGGTTATCAGTTGTGTCTATGCTTGTTCTAAATTCAGTCTAGCTTCAACCAGCTTGAAGCACTATGAGTAAAAAGCTGCCAGAGATCTTGAAGAATTGCTGGCAGGGTATAAATAGGCAATGCTAATAATAATGGATAAGCAATGGTCTGAATTACTGTAGAAGCTTTGATAAATATATCTTGCTGCCAATTGAGTAATTATAGTAGAATTGAAGTTAATTACAAATACATTTTAAATATAGTATTAAACTTCTAATCCTCCAAGAAAATACTAGGCCAGTGGTGGAGAACCTTTTACGTCACTGTGCTGGCTTGCGTGCCAGAAGGGCATGCAAAACCATCCTGAGAACCACATGCAGCCTCACTGGCTCCCCATCCTCTTCTTGTGCACCAGTATGCACCAGCCCATTGGCTTTCGCATGTGTGGGAGTGCTGAAACCCGGAAGTGCAGCATCCCAGTGTGCACATGCTCTGGGAGCCATCCATCCGGGTTTCTGGTTCATGGCGCATATGTGTGCGTGACGAATAATTGGCCGATGTACATGCGCTCACCGTAAACCAGATGTTCAGGTCTCAGAGCATTTGTGTGTGCTGGGATGCTGCGCTTCCGGGTTTCAGGGCTCCCATGCATGCGAAACCCAGTTGGCCAGCTTGCATCAGTGTGCAAGAATGGGACGAGTAGCCAATGAGGCTGCGCGGGGCTCACGGAAAGGTTTTGCGGGTCGCTTCCAGCACGCATTCCATAGGTTCAGCACCATGATACTAGGCTATTGTAGGCATAGTTAAAAAGGTGGATTTCCATAATATTTTTATTAAAGTTCTTAAATTGAATTACAGTGATCCAAAAATTAGCTTCACTTTTCATTTTTGTGTGATTGATGAGAACACCTATACTAGTTATACAGTGCAGTGATTTTTTTATGCATCACATACCCTATTGATAGACATAATACGTAAACTGCTCTTAACAAAAAATACAAGAAAGAAAAACCAATTCAGTTTAGAATTATCGCAAACACAGTTTTCAAATTATGATTTGAACCTTTATCATGCCTAAAATCCTGAGACTCATATTTTTGTGGCATATAAGTTTTCATCTTAACTAGTAAAGTATGTCAAATTTCTTGTGTAGTATGCCATATACAGTTTGTATCTCTAAGATCACTAGATGTCACTAAAATCCCATTGCTAGTGTCTTGAATGTTTTCACTGCAATTTCATGTTTTCATAGCCTTACAGGTAGTCTTTGCTTGCACATGGTAATTGGAGCTAGAAATTCTGTTACAACTCTGGTTGTAAGGCATGACTATACACATGACTGTAGTCTCAATTGTCATTATTAAATGAATCCCACATGGTTACAGTGCCTTTGTGGTTGCATGATCACCATTTCCTGTTGATTTCTGCCATTTGATTTTGTTTGTCAAATCTAAAAGTGAAAATTGCAAATGGCAATCACAGCATAGTCCCCATTCTGTTCATAAATTGAAGATTAACTATATTTTCCTTTGAAAGAAATGTCTGTTTTTAGAAGTACACCACATCAAGAAATAACATATCAAAAGATGTGAAAGAATTTTACGACAATAGACAAGACTGAATTTGCATTCTGAGCCCTTTTTTATTTATTTCTTCTACTAATACTCTGATTATTTTCTGTTTCCAGTATTCACTCTTTGCCTCCTTGCTTCTCTTTTAAATAGACAAAATGAAGTGTAGCAATATTCATTAGAGTTGAGCAGCTTGTGGCAAATATTACAAAATTAATAATTATTCATTTAAAATAAAAATATGAAATTGTAAAATAAATTTATTTTTATAAATACAAAATACAGTGGTATTTTGGTAAGTAACCAAATTATGTAAAATAAATGTTGTAAAATAATAAATGTGTTTGAATATGTAAAGAGTATAAAGTACTGTAGCAATCACATACATATACACACAGGCAGATTGGAGAGAGATTGGAGAGGAAGAGATTTCAAGAGAATAAACTTTTCCCTCTTCTACACATTGGAAGCAATGTGATCAGGTCAAAAGCAAAAAAGGCCCAGGCAAAAGACAGATTGCCTGAAGAAACTGTTTGCTTTTTTTCCTCACTTCTTCACCCCTCTTCTCCTCCCTCCCCATAAATACAGAGGTTGGAAAGAAAGAGATTTCAAGAGAATACTGTAAACTATTTGCTTAGAATGTCTGTAGCTTCCAGCCCAGGCTGCCAATACAATTGCATGTTTTCAATATGTAGAAGAGAAAACAATTTTCTTGCAATCACAGTGAGCAAACACATTTAATAAATAAATAAAATCCCTTACTTTCCAATATCTCTGCTCTTTAGGGGGAGAAAAAAAATAAGTCAGGCACAGGATTATGCATACTGATTGTAATGGTGTTTGTGTGACTGAGGAACACTGCAAAGGTCGTAAATGGTCTATAAAGTTAGTCACTGAATGAATAGTCAGTAAATGAGTTGTATTTCAGATTTCTGGAATTGAAGCATGCGGTTTTCTTGAAAAATATTGTTCTGCATTTTGTTAAATCAATATTTTAGCAAATATTCAGATGTGTTTTATAGAATTATTTTTAATTGTCACTTTATGTTTGGAAGTTTTATGTACTACATAGTCTGACTATAAGTCACCCATACGTTATCTTAAGTACTATAAGTAGGCTATGGATCCTTGGCAAAGGTTATGGAAAGGAAAAAAACATCTCTTTGGCAGTTATTTTGCCTTGTTGCTGACTATACTGTTCAGATTTCAAATTTGTCCTGGCTTATTTGATTAGATCAAGTATGACAGAGGATTGGAACTTCTTGGCATGCTTGTAAGTATGACTTTACAGTTATGCCTGGCAGCAAGTGGTTGCTGTAGAAACTGGGTGATTTTATATTTTTTAGTTTTCAGAATTGAGGTACTGAGCCAGAAAATTGTCAACTCAAGGAATGGTTTGTTCTGTTATCTTCAACTGAAATTTTGATACATTCATGGGTGGGATCAGAGAAGTAAAGGCCTTCATTTCTCAGAATGTAAAGCAGAGTCACTGACCTGATTGACATTTTAAGTCCTGCTATAAACCCTTGGTCTTAGGCTCCGTCTGCCAGCAAAACTGAGGAATGTGACCTCTTTACATATTTTTTTTCTATCTAGTGTGTAGCCTACTAGCTGTTTTACAATTGTGTGCTCTATCTTCACCTATGTCAATATGAATATAACATGGCATTTGTAAAGTGACTTTTACAAGCAAACAAGTGGTTTATTTTCTAGGCAAGCTTTGCTTCTCTGGGATCTTGGTAAGATAAAAATAAGGTAAAGATAAATAGACATGGTATGAAATTGAGCATGATTTGTTAGAAATATTATAGATTTCAGTCACTTAGAACCATTAATAATAATAATAATAAATCTGTCTAATGCTAAACCAAATGTATATTCTTAATGCTTTTTCAGATGCCGAGAAGTTGGAATGCATATTGATGAGTCATTATATCCTGCAATAAATACTAATGAAGGGTTGCCTCAGTTTATTAAAAAGGTCTGTATATGCATAGTGATTTCCTATTATTTTAAGTGCAATCTTTAATTTTCTTTCACATTGCTCTTAATTAAAAGCCTTCGGTGACTGAAGGATTAAAACTGGCTAAGTATTATCTCAGATCCCAATGTATTGATATGAGATATAAAGTTAAAAAAAGACTAAAATAGTTTGTTGTGTTAACCTGAGATGATTTTCTAATAAAAATTTAATCTGATAAAATCTGCAAATAGCTATTGGTTGCCATAATCCCACTCAACGTTTGTTTTAGCCCCAGATTTTCTTTTGAAAATGTATTGCATCGTGTGGAGATATTTCAGTACAAATATTACAGTGATGTGAGAAAAGTACTCTTTATTTTTGTAGAATTGGTGCAGTAAGGATAAGTCCAGTGTTTCCTATTAAAGTATTATTTCAACACTTACAAATCAATATAATGACTCTTTATTTTGTAGCACAAATGCATGCAGCCCCAAGATTTATTTGGAAAAACTCCAGAGAAAGATCGTAGATTACAGAAAAGAATGGAAACTATGGTTAAAGAATTAGAAATGCAAAGAGCAGCAACAGGCAAGTATTCAATCCATTTGCACTGTTAAATCTCTTAGCCTTTGAGCAAATGTTAAAATGTAGAAGATCACTGTAAAATAAATAGAGAAATATAAAACATGGAAGGGGGGTATTGAGCATTCTTTCTAACTTCCATTTAATGAAATATTTTATGGAAGGGGAGAGAAAGATTGATACAAAGAAAGAAAGCACACTTCACCTTTTTTTTCTTAACCAGTTCCCAAGTCTCTTCTCATTATAGATAGTCCTTGGCTTACAACCAAGTTAGGACTGGATTTATGGTTGTAAATTGAGGCACTCACCTGACTGCCTGACGTTACAACATTATTTGCAGCAAATCACTGATCATTAAGCAAATTCAGTCAATAATACTGTAGTTGTAAGTACGAATACATTCTTCTAAATTGGCATTATTTGCCAGAAGCAAAAACTGTCGCAAATTATTGTCACATGACCATGTGACACTACTACCAGTAGTAAAGATGAGCTACTTATCAAGCATCCTAAAATATTGCCTGACTACAGGGAGACATCATAACATTTTACAACAATCAGAAGTACTTTACAGGCGTGTCGTAATTTCAAATGGTTTTTAAGTGACCAGTCATAAGTCAAAGACTTCCTGTATCTTGCCTTGAGTCTAGAGGAGAGATCAAGGGTCAGTCAATGTGCTGACTCCATATTCCTTTGGGGAAAAAGTTATTCAGCTGTACTTAGATATGGTAACAATCTTTTATACTTTTTGCAGACAGAAGAAAGGTTATATATAACTATCCAGAACATTAGATTTGAATGGAAAAAGTAATGTTTAATGCATTCTCCAAATTTGCCTTGCAAATTGAAGAGGAACATATAGAGCCCACAATTTAGGATCGAAACCAGTGGTTCCCAAACCTTTCCAGTCCACTGCCCCCTTGGTGCTACAAACTCATCCTCAGTGCCTCCCACCCCCTATAAATAGCATTATTCAGATTTTTTTTTTCTACAGGTTCTGTGGGCATCGCTTGGGTGGGTATAGCTTGGTGGTCATGTGATTGAGTGGGCGTGGCCAACTTGATGTCAGAGAGAGGGAGAAGAAAGTGAATGAGATATAGATGGATGAATACATACATACATTACATACATGCAACATACATACATGGAGGAAGGGAGAGAGAAAAAAGGAGAGGAAAGGAAGGGCCCTAGATTGTTGTGCTGTTTCAAAGAGTCTTCTGAAGCCAGGGTTTGTGATCCTTCCTCTCCTTTTTTTTTCTCTCCCTCCATGTATCTTTCTATCCATCCCTCCAAC
>JAEANM010000242.1:0-40500 GCA_017656035.1 Myanophis thanlyinensis | reverse complement strand
CAAAAGTTAATTAAAACAAAACCCACAATTTAAAAATAAATTAAGTATAAAATTTAAAATTTAAGTTTAAAAATTAACCCTCAGGTATCAGGCCACGCCGGCTCATTGAACTAAATGGGTTTTCAGGTAATTCTCCACCTACCTTGCTATACTTGCTCAAATTCACATTAACCCTAGATTTAGAGCCAAGCATGTTCTCCGTTAAACTGTTAAGTAATTTTCTCTTTCTTATCAAGTTCAAAGTTCTGTTATTAATCATCCATATGACTTCTTGTAAACAATTCCTAATAAGATTGTTTCCTTCTCTTTCTTTCTTTTCTCTTTGGCAGGCATTGACAGAGAATAGTTTTGGGGTCATCACAACTGAAATCCGCGAAGCTCCAGAGTTCTATTATGCTGAAGAATATCATCAGCAGTACCTAAGCAAGCACCCTAATGGTTACTGTGGACTTGGAGGCACAGGGGTTTCTTGTCCTGTTGGTATTAAAGGATGAGCCTTATTTATAAGGCAATCATTCCCTAAACCACATGTCAAATTGAAAGAAATGTGTTTTGGATTTTTATCACAGACTGTAGCTTTCACAAATATGAAATCAGCGGCATTTGTTCTCAAGCAAAGCCATAGTATCAAGTAATGCAAAAGTCATTGCACAATCTTCCTTGGACTATATCCTTTTGAGTTTAGATAAGAAAAAAAACCACATTTTTAAATAGAAATAAATCCATTACACTTAGAAAATCTGCATAGTGGAGGAGGATTTTCTGCTTAAGCATAGTACTCTCTGCCTTTTCAGAAGATGAATAACCTCCTGAAAGGATCACTCTTAAAAATATAGAAACATCTGAAATGGCACAATCCATGATGCCTTATATCAGAGACATGCAATTTTTGAAGCCACGAAGGCCACAGTGGTCCTTCTATGGCATGTTGAGGACTAAACTCCAAATGTTGAAATGTCCATTGGTGCAGTGTTTAAAAGATCTATATTTTTAAACAAATGAATGCACAAACTATTGCAAGGATTACAGTTAAGGAAATCTCACCCCTTAAGCAATCTCCCAACCCCTAAAACAAGAGGGAACAATTTTAATTTTTTGACCCTATTCATTGGCCAGATTTGCAAAAGTGATCATGGTCAATTGTATGTGACATAGAGGATGCAATTTTGCACGCTTATAATCTTGCTGAATATGTATGCATCAGAATCCCATTAGTGCCATGTGGTAACATTTGGTCGGATTGTGTATCATATAAGCTAACATAACTTTTTACATTCATACTATAAGCTGAAGAGTTAAGGCAAATGTATGCCATCAAGTTTAAGTCAACAAGAAAGGACATTAGCAGAATTATTGGGCAGAATGTTTCCTGGGAACAAATTGAATTTGACAAACAGAAAGCAAGGGTAGGATTAGCATCTCCATACCTCTCCTATTTCTTTACTCAGAATATCCAATCTTGCAACTCAGTTTATAAATTAGCACCAGAGATACAATATTAACAACTAGCTATTAGCCTGATAGCTCTGCCCCAGGTTGTGGTACCATTATATATATATGCTTTTTGAAGTTAACTGCTAACTAAATTTGAAGTAGGAACATTATGTAGCTATAACTATCCTTAAAAACTATTACATTATGCAAGAAATTGGGTATTTGCTGAAAGTAAGTGAGAGATGTGAGAACATTGATATTGAGTAAGTTTCTTAATTGATTTCTCAGCTTGATTCTGAAATGTAAAAAGGAAGCTTGAAGTCTTATGAGGTTTTCCACTCAGATTTCTTTCATGCCCAAAATATTTGTTTCATACAAACATGTTTAAGGTGTTCCCTAATTATTTCATCAGTCGCAATCTCTTATACCAACACACATACAGAGAGAATGAATTTCTCAATAGTGGAAATGGATCACATGCAGAAGAAGCAAAGTAGATTCTGTTGACCTGAGAATTGGTCTGAATTAGTAGGGAAACTGTATCAAATTTATCACAATAAAGGGCTGCAAATATAAATAATAGTTCTTTGTGTTGTTATCTTAAGCATATGAAATCCAGGTCTGGAACTTGACTTTTGGGTCACAGCTTGGTAACTATAGATCAGATACTCTTTTCTGGAGGTCTCCACATAGCCATAAAGATGTAGCCTCAATCTTTGAGGTGCATCTCTCTTCCAAATGCTGTCTTGTAACAAAGAAATATGGTGAAATTGTGAACTGGTCACATCCTTTAAGCCACAATCACACAACCACTTCAAGCTATTTGCTTTTCATCTTGTTGGTCAATGATGGAAATCAGCAAAACATATGTGCATTTCAGTGTCGGCCATTGGCAAGGTCTTAATGTGTAACTGTGCCTTCCCTCTTGAATCTCCCCACCACTTGAAATGCCTGGTTCCTATAGTAACAGAATGTATTGTGTTGAGCATTATACCTCTGAATTGTTCTATTGTTCACTGTCAAGGAAACCAGCACTATCTATAATTTCCCAGCCACTTGGTGAAAAGGAAATGAAAGGGAGAACGGGTATAATGATGATGTTGGTACCTTACTCCTGCTATCTTTGCTTCTGGCTAATATTGGTTGGTGTGGGTGGGGGTATTCTATCGAGTGGGAGCTCTTTGGCAAAACAGTGTTCATTGCCAAGGAGCAATCACAAATTACAGCTTTAGAATCACCATTGTTTGAGATGAAGAGTGCTGCTGGAGTTTGTATTCATTAGCACATCTTGATACCATTTGATTTTGGGTTTAGCAAAGCATCAAGAGAAGGTTTTCTCCTGCCGGGAAACTTATTTCTCATAGTGGTTGCTTAATGTAATGCTGTCAGATCAGCATTTCAAACAGGTCCTGCCAGCCTGCCTTAAGATTGTATTTATTTGTGTACTGCCTAGAAATGTTACCGATCTATACGTTGCTTTTGGCTTCTTGACCATTGTGCCCTTTGTATAGAAGTAATGAATAATTTGCCTCCTTAGTCATTATATGTTAATGTGATCTAATCAATCCAAATATAGAACAACTTTATTTTCAGATGGGCTGCTGCATTTGCGAGAAAACCGGAGAGACTTCTGGTACCTTAAAGAGAATCATGGCCTGACACCATTTCTTCCCAATCACAGCATAAACATATTTGGCAACATCATTTTCCAGCCATGTCCCCTCCCATGATGTTACATTCATCTTATTTCAAACCATGAGTGAAACAGCTTAAATAATTCCTATTCATACCAGATTTAAATTCATATTCCTCCTCCCACATTTCAGCACTATCTAAGATATAAAATGGTACAAAATCTATTGGACAAAATAGACAAAATCTATTTGTCACTAGTAACCTTTGAGGGAAGTCAAGTGACAGAAATGATAGAGAATATAGGCAGGTTAGAATTTGACATCATGGGAACATCAAAATTCAACCTGGCATTTTTTGCCACCTCAAGTATGACTGAGCAGCCCTTCAGCTCATCAGTGGAGAAAGACCCTCTATATAACATCCTCTATATAACACAGCCATTTACAAATGATAATATCAGATGCATGAAAAATATCACTCTAGTGCTGGAAAGGGCAACCCCTAGTCTGCATACAACTGCAACCCCGCATTTGCAGTTTCCCAAATTTCTCTAGCTACTGTAGATTTAGAACAACTTAAATTTTGTTATTTAGGGAGGCTGATATGCAAACTCAGTACCATAGTTTTGCAGAGCTATAAGGCCTCCCATCACTCATTTTAAAAACCTCAATTCTTCCAAAAATTGGGGTTATTTTTTCTATTCTGAATAAGGTTAAAGGGTCCAATGAGTGACTTGAGCTATGGCTTCTTACTAACCTTCCCCCAAATTTAGAAAAAAAACAAACAATGGTGCCTGCCTATTGCCAGTAATTATAAAATAAACACATAAAAACAGATTCTGGTTTGCTTAAATTATAGCTGTATTCTTTTATTGATAGTTGCCCTTATCTTGTGCCCTTCAGACAGTATTTAGCATTTCAACTCTGTAATCAGCCACTACAAACTTACAAACACATACTTGTCTTCCTGCCTTCCTCCCACTCCCAAAAGGATCTAGGTGGCACGCTCTGTTCTCCTTCCATATACATAGTACATACTTGTAGAGAAGTGTAATAATTGCAGATCTCACTTCCCAGATAGTAAAAAGGTAGGTGCCTGCCTTAGTTCCAAAAAGAGCTTGTTCCATAATAATTGCACTAGGACAGAAAAAACAGCATTTGTTTGCCAAAATCTGGGGAGTAATGGGGTTCAAAGCCAGAGATGCCCAATCCCTGCTGTCTGCTACCTTCATGGTGGATGCAAGTCTGGCTAATGCCTAATTCTTAGGCAAAGGTGTCATATGATGGCTGCCAGAATCAGACACCTTCAACGGGACCAGGCTTGTTTGTAAGATCTCTAAATGAGATCTTAAATGGAATGAAGGACAAAATGAAAGCCCTGCCATTATTATACCAAAAGTTGATCCTGAGACTAAAAGAGACACTGATCATCTCCAAGCTGTGGGATACTCCATCCTCAACCTGAATCTACAGGAAGCATGTCCTCTTATTAACAAAGAAGTGATACAAATAACAACAGTCTCAGCTGCTGGTTGAGCAGGTTTGATCTTTGCCCATTTATATAACACCAGATTCATAGGTCCTAAAGATGGTATCATGTGATCACATCAAAGATTTCATCATTCCTTTGGACACACAAGGTGACAAAAATTAATCACCTTTTCCTGAAATTACCTTATCTAAACAAATCATTGAGTAGGTACTTGTGGGCACTCATATTCTGTATTTTTCATTGTGCCAAGAAAAACAAGAAATGGTAGATTATCCTGACTGTAGCAATGCTGAAGAGAGACTCTGAGATCCATCATAGAATGCCTTCACAAAAGTGACATGATGCCTCACTGAATTTACAGGACACCCAGCTTACACATTCGTATTTACTCATCCCACTGATAGTTCCTGAGGTTTGAATGCCAGAGTATTAGTTAGCACTGAAAGCCATCCACCCTGTGCTCAGCTCCTAGAATGTTTATAGATGTGATTGTAATTGTCGTGTCTATTTCAGATCCCCCAAGGGATATGTCTGTTCTCTGTTTTCCGTTCATCAAAGAAGGAAAAAAACAAACATCAGTGTGTCAAGGATTGTTTCCTTATCAGTGAAGAAATGGGTAACCTTCAATTAGCATATAGCCTACAGCTCCTCAGTACCACTCTCACCACTGATAGAGTATCTTCTTAATAAGATGGAATTTTGATCCAAGTTTTATTCTTGGCTTCTGGTTCAAAGCAATCCAGGAAGTCTACGTTAAATTGTAACAGGAAACAAATGATCAATAATGGTTTCCTGATCCGTTTAATTACTTCCATTGTGTGGAATAGGCAAATAGGAGTGATATTAGGGCAACTCAAAGCACGTTCTATGAAATAAGCTATTATTTTGTTTATTATGTTTTAGTGATAATTGTTTATTCCACCCATAGAACTTATACCATATCCAGACTGGATTTACAATTCAATTTTTCATTGATTTTTCTGGTGGCAACTATATTTAACTTGTACCAATGAATGCATGATTTACTTTCCAAGAATATGGGCTGTTGTCCCACAAAATGGCTTGGTGGGCACAGAGGACATTTTTACAAAATAGGCATTTTAAAAAGTTAACTGAACACATTGTGATCAGCCTGTTACTTTAATCAGTTCACTGAACAAGCAAGATAAAGTCATTAAGTCCTTCTGAGGTGAGATTATTTTGTAGATATTCCATCTTTAATAATTAGATCTAAGAAAGTGTGTGGAAAAATGGAGCCTATTAACTTTTTATTGCTAGCTGGTAATAAAGTTGGCATTCTTCCTCTAAATAAAGGGCAACTGTAAGTACCCGGTATATATTTTGGGCTAGGTTTAGAGACCGGCTCTTCAAAAGAGTAACATGTTGGCAAAAGTTGTGTGTGTGTGTATACAACTTCATTAGTGTCTGAATAATTAAGGAAGCGATGCAAGAGCATGGCAAAATGTCAGTATCCATTTTATGCCATTTTGCTTCATGTATGTCAAAGAGATGGGTGGCTTGCTTGTTAGCTCAACTGTGGCAAATAGCAATAATTTACAGTTTAGAGAAAAGGGTGCATTCAGAAAACAGCTTGTGTAGAGAAGGTCAAACCTTTTTCTTCATATCAAGAGCTTCCAATCTATATTATCCCCTATAATTGCTATTTTCTTTTTTTGAAAGATACAATCCCAGGCTTTTTTTTTCACTCTTGTGTTGGGCTTTTATTCCTCATTATTGGCATTTATGAATACAATCTGATTTGTAGCCAGAATATATCTGGCTGTAATATATAAACCACAGTATATCTTCTGTATACCTATGGTATCTGCTTTCAATGAGAGTTATAGACTCAGTCACTCAGATTTTTGCTTTGGGCATCCCAGTTACTTTCAAGAAAATGGCACCCTTTCTAATAGTGTTGTAGATTTTTTTTCATGCTTTCTTCTTTGACATCACTCTGGTGCTAGCTGGGTTTCTCAACACTGTCAAAGGGCATTATAGTGTATTTATTTAGAAGTACTTTTTCTTGAGATAAGGATAGATGGATAGATGGATAGATAGAAGAGAAGTAATCCAATCTTCTGGAACTGTATTATCTAAGGTTCAGTAGAGCAGGTTAATAAGAACATAAAGACTGTGGGATTAACTCAAAAGCCTCTTTAATCCAAAATTATTCTTCCCATATCAGCCAACCAGATATCATTGGGAAGTCTGCCAGCAGGATATGAGAGCTGTTTAGAGTACTGAGAAAAATATCCCTGTGATCTAGTAGCCATTGATAGCTTTATCCTCCAGGAATTTGGTTTGCCCTTGGAGATTGGTGTGGATAGATGGCTGTCAATTCTGCCAACACTTGCTTAATTAATGGAACCTGGAAATGAGCCAAGCAATTTTTACATAACGCTCTTCAGCATTTATTTATCATTGCAGAGCTCATAAGCATGCACAAACCCCAATTAATTAGGGAGCTGGGAGTAGTGAAGCAAGTAAAAATACAACTAGAGCAACAGTGGAAAAAGCTTGAGTTTCATTGAGGACAAATGAAATATCATATTTGGAGGTGATGATGGCAAAAAGAAAATCTTAATTATATGCCATTGTTGCATCTCTGCAATATCATTGAGAGAGCTATGCTTTTGAGTGAAAGGAGGATTAAACTGCCTCTCAAGCAAGATTGGGGGATATCTCAAAGATCCCTATGACTTGCTTGCAAAGCATTATATGGATAAAGATGAGTATAGAAAAGAATTATTTAATGGCCAAGTGTAATTGGACACACAAGGAATTTGTCTTTGGTGCATATGCTCTAAGTGTACATAAAAGGAAACAGTACATTTGTCAAGAATCATAAGATACAATACTTAATGATAGTCATAGGGTGCAAATAAGCAATCAAATCATACTAGGAAACAATAATCAATATAAATCATAAGGATACAAGCAACAGAGTTATAGTCATTAGTGGGGAAAAATAGGTCCGTGATGGCGAACCTATGGCACGTGTGCCACTGGTGGCATGCAGAGCCATCTTGCTGGGCACACAAGCTGTTGGCCAACTTACTCCAGCTGAGCATGCACATGCGATTGCGAATGCATGCATGCGCAATTGCAGAGCCCCAGCTGACCTTCGAGCATCCACTGCATGCATGTGATTGCAGAAGGAAATCCAGCTGGTCTTCAGAACTCTCCTATGCTTGTACACACGATTGCTCATGTGCATGTGAGTCCCTGTGCGCAGTGTGCGTGCATTGCATATGCAATAGCTGCATGCATACGCAGATGGTGCAGTTGCACATGCAGCACACGTGGAGCCGCATGCAAGTGTGGATGGCACATGCAAAGCATGTACTTTTCGGCACTCGGTAAGTAAAAGGTTCGCCACCACTGAGATAGGTTATAGGAACGATGAGAAGAATAATAGTAATGCAGATTTAGTAAATAGTTTGACAGTGTTGAGGGAATTATTTGTTTAGCAGAGTGATGGCATTTGGAAAAAAAACCTGTTCTTGTGTCTAGTTCTTGTGTGCAGTGCTCTATAGTGTCATTTTGAGGGTAGAAGTTGAAACTATGTCCAGGATGTGAGTGATCTGTAAATATTTCCACAGCCCTCTTTTTGACTAGTGCACTATGCAGGTCCTCAATTGAAGGCAGGTTGGTAGTAATTGTTTTTTCTGCAGTTCTAATTATCCTCTGAAGTCTGTGTCTGTCTTGTTGGGTTGCAGAACCAAACCAGACAGTTATAGAGGTGCAGATGACTGACTCAATAATTCCTCTGTAGAACTGTATCCTTGGGCAGTTTGAGCTTTCTGAGTGGGCGCAGAAAGAACATTCTTTGTTTTGCTTTTTTGATGACGTTTATGATAATCTGTTGGTAAACAGACCATGGTGTTCAGAAATTTAAGATTAGAGCAGGAATTACAAATGCCCAGTATATAAATTATATAAATTTAAGTGCCAGGAATTATTTAAAATGGGTCTCTAACTTTTAGCACGCTTTTCTATGACAGAAATGTATAATATATTATCTTTTAAGTTCCTATCAATTTTTTGAATCTGTTTTGAAATCTCACATTTTTATTTTTTCATTTTGCAAAAAAAAAATTTAGGCACAAATTCTTACAAACATTAAAGCCAAACTTCCTACATAAATTCCAGGGGATAATTTTAATGCATATCATGGAACTATAGTATGTTCATTCTGTTCAATGGTTTTATTACAGCCATTAATAAGATTATCTCCTAGTTCAGGGCTGGGCAATTATGGCTTCTTCATGACTCATGGACTTCAACTCCCAGAATTCCTGAGACAGCATGGCTGGCTCAGGAATTCTGGGAGTTGAAGTCCACGAATCATGAGGGAGCCATAATTGCCCACCCCTTGTCTAGACCAGAGGTATCAAACTCAAGGCCCAGGGTCTAGATCCAGCCCATGAAGAGCTTAGATCTGGCCCGCGGGGCTGCCCTAGAAACAGCAAAGGACCGGCCCATGGTGAATCTGTCAGCAAAAATGGAGCTTGGGAGGGCTGCATGTGGCCCTCCCAGGCTCCATTTTCAGCTGCGAGGGCCTCCTGCCACCCTCTGTCAGTGGAAACAGAGCTCGGTGGGGCATGTGCCCCTCCCCAACTCTGTTTTCACTGGCAGAGGGGAGAAGGAAGCCGTCACATCTGAAAATGTAATTCTGAAGCCCGTTTTTATTGGCAGAGCACTCAGGCTACCAATGACGCCCCCAACATGAGTGATATCAAGCTGGCCATGGCCACCCTGACCATGCCCACTCTGGCCACGCTCACCCCACCTCCGAGATCAAGCACAACCCTGATGCGGCCCTCAATGAAATCAAGTTTGACACCCCTGGTCTATATAGTGGGGCTATCTCACATGAAGCATAACCAGGGGTATTCCAGAAGAGGTGGTCAAAATCAGGACAATAGCAAATGGGATATTGCAAGGCAAGTCCTGCTTTTTATATAGAGTATGTATTGGTGTTGCATAGATGTAGTCATCATCTTATGATCGCAACTGGGACTGGAACTTCTGTTGCTAAGCAAGGCAGTCAATAACTGAGTTGTGCTCAATTATACAACCTTTTTGTCACAGTTGCTAAGCAAATCACTGCAGTTATTAAATAAATCACATAGTTGTTAAGCAAATCTGGCCTCTCCCATTGGCTTTGCTTGGGAAGTCAACTGGGAAGGTCACAAATGGTGTACACATCACCCTGGATGCTGTAAATGCAGGAATCCTTGATAGTAATAGCACTTAGACATTATATTCCACTTCACAGTGCTTTTTAACCCTCTCTAAACAGTTTACAGAGCCAGCATATTGCCCCCAACAATTTGGGACCTCATTTTACCAACCTCGGAAGGATCAAAGGCTGAATCAGCCTTGAGCCTGGTGAGATTTGAACTGCCAAATTGCAGTAGCTGCAGTACTGCACTCTAACCACTAAGCCACCACGACTCTTTTGATGCTCTCTGACCTTGGTTGTTTTCTTGCAGACATTTCATTATCCAAATTAGGAAACTTTATCAGTGGTAGTAAGAAGTACTGTTTACTGTCAGTTTATATCCTGGTGACTTGCCTGTCAGTGTTGGTGGCGGGGGGTGGGAGGGTAGTCCGTGATTTTCTGGTTGGGATGTTTGCTCTCGCCTTCTTTGACAGTTTTTTGATCAGGGTTTTGTTTACTAGATTGTTGATCTGATGTTAACCTTAGAGTTAATCTATGCTTATCTGGGTACTGATTGCTGGTGAAGAAGTGCTTGGGTCTCTTTGCTCCCTTTTTGGCTCACTGATTGTCTCTTTTCCATAGTCTGTAGATATTGTTTCTGTCAATGTTATGCAAATGTAGTCAATTGATGGCTAATTTGTCTCTCAGACATCTTCAGATTTAGCAGTCATAAATTGCAGACCTCTATAAATAATTTTGTTACAAAAATTCAGAAAGCCACTAGGAAATGACTGAAAACTAGAAAATGCAAGCTGTTTTTGTAGTGAATTTAAACTTATTGCATTGGTCCGGTCTAGTGGTCGGATTGCAAGGTCAGTTTTGACTTTGCCAATTTTAATTTTCACACATGTGCATATTTTTTTCTCTCCTTTCAAGGACAGTGTAATACAATTTGAAGCGATAACCTATGAACTCATCATTGGTGAAATTCAAATTTTTTTACTACCGGTTCTGTGGGCATGGCCACAGGATTAAACGTCACCAAAGTTACAATGTAATAAGGGGAGAGGCAGTTTCTGTGAGCAAGGCAATAAAGATTAGGCTAGAAACAACTGCATTATTTACAGGATTAACCCTGCAAAGTGGGAAAAGAAACAAAAAGAGATTTCTTCTAATAACTGGTTCTCTGAACTGCTTACAATTGTTACCACCGACGGTGCGAATTGACTGAATTTCACCTCTGGAACTCATATAACTTTAAAATGACAACTTTACTTGTTGGGATTGTGATACTATAAGGATGTATATTAATGCTTCTCCCCAAACCATGTTTCCGATTTTAGGGCAGGATGCACAATGTTTCCAGGCCAAAGTGATGGATGAATAATTCCAAGAGGACATAAACTACATTTTATTCATTCTTTTAAAGTGTAATTCAAATTAAATGCAATGATATGATTAAATCTCCAGGCATGTTTTTGGCACTTTACTCCTTCTGTCCTGTCAAAAACTGCAAATTTGATGAGGTATTTTGGAATGCCTTGTTCAAGGTTATCAAGGGTCATGTGCACCTCCTCAGATTGTTCACCTTTATTCTAAGCCAAAAACAAAGCTGGGTGATTTCTCAGATCATACCATTTAATAAGATCAGGCATTTTTCAGACGCGCTCACAGAATGTGTCTCATTAGATCTGCTGTGAAAATTGCCCTCTCAATGGCCGTGATTTGGCATTGCTATGTGCCAGCCTGCAAACAATAAGGGGGCAGATGGCGGAGGATGAAGGGTGGCGATGAAACAATAGTGGTTAATTCAAGGTTGTTTCCTGGCCTGCTTAATGCTCTCCTCCCATTCTTGGCCATGGGCCCCATCCTAGGCCTTGTCCCCTGCTGGGAATCAGAACCAAGTCAGCTGGTTTCCAGGATAAGAGACTCCATGAGACAAAGGCAGATGGCAGGAGGCGCCAACCTCAGATCCTGCCCCAGACTGAACTTTGCGATCTGGAATCCAATGCAACATGAGTCACCACCCCCTCATTCTCTTCCACCCGCACCCCACAAAGAGCAAGCAGGGCTCAAGAGAAAGGATCATAGAACAAGTTGGACAACATTCAATGTATCTTCTGCATCTCAGCCTTACTACCCTCTCAACCCCTATTTCACCCTTAGTTTCTCCCGTCTGCCCTTTATTCTTAGCCCCGTAACAGTGACTAATGTGTTTTATGAGTTTGAGCTTCGGCCTTGTTTTATGGAGCAGCAGTGTGGGTTTGAGCCACTTTGCTAAGCCAAGTGACATCCTTAGCTCTTGACTCAGAAAAACAGAGCTACAATTACTGTTTCTAATATTTGTTCACATTCTTCAGCTTTTTGAACCAGTCCACATCTTAGTCAAAGTCATGACTCTTCTAACAGGCAATTTATGTCCAAGAAAGAAGGGCCTAATAATTCCTTATTTATGGTCTCTTTGTACTGCTTGCCATAATGTTTTCAGTCTATATGTCATATAGAAAAGCAGTTTCTGGCTTCAACTGATAGAAATTAGCCTTCTTCTCTTGGTAATAATAGATGGACAAGATTTGCATTACAGATCAATAACAGGAACACTTTGGATGGGAACCTTTTCCTCCTCTTCCTCCTTTCCCAATGACTCTGATTGATTCAAACTAAAAAAAATATTTAAAAAACAATGCAACATAGTGATGAATAAGAATAATAGATATCAATATAGCAAAACTATCCAGGAGCAGAAACCAGCCTACACAACTTAAAAAGGGGCTTTGCTCACCCTCACCCAAAGGCCTGGTGAAGAGCTAGGTCTTCTCTGCCATTCTAAACAATGACAGAATAGGAGCCATCTGGCTGTCAGGGGAAACCTCCAGGGGGCATAAGATGCTACAGAGATTTCCAAGGACTCAATTGGTGGCATTGTTCAATTGAAGAAGCCCAGAGCTTGCCAACCCTCATATTGAGTCAGCTGGGCAGATGCTATGGGAGATAGATGGTCCCTCAAATAACCAGGCCCTACACCATCTAGAGCTTTATAGGTGATGACCAAAGCCTTGAATCTGGCAACCAGTGAATCTCATGAAGCAGGAATGGTTACATGGGCATACCAAAACAGGCCCCATGCCATTGCATTCTGTACCAAGTGGAAGTTCCAGATAGTTTTGAAGGGAAGCCTCATGCAGTGTGTTGCAGTAGTCAAGCTGTGAGGAGATCAGAACATGAGTGACTTCTGAAGGGCCTAATGATTTAGAAAGGGATACAAGGGGTTCAACAGAATACTTTATATAAAGACATTCCTGGCCATAGTTTCTACCTGCTTACTGAACAGGAATAGTGAGTCCAGGAAAAAAAAAACACCCAAATTATACATTTGAATGGGGAAATGTTATCCCATCCAAGATTAAAGATGAAATATCCCCAGATCTAGATGGCCCTAACAAGCCCTAACTAGGCCAGATCTAGGTGGCCCTAACAACAACTATTTAATGTTGGTAGGATTGAAATCGGAGACCATTCTTTCCTATTCAAACCCACACAACCATAGTAAATGTGAACATCACTGATTTGCATGCATAAGTTATTTTTTGTTATCTGACTATGATATTCTCTCTCTCAGTGATAAGGAAAAATAAATTTGGGTTCCTTAAAATCCTTTATTGCATACTAAACACCAGATCCCACAAGACATTCCAACATGAGTAGTTTTGGAGGCCCTTCGTGAGATGGTTGGTAATTGAAAATAAAGTGGAGCCAAACTCCTAGATTTGGGTGACAATCCGATAAATTCACGCCACACTGGAGCATTCAAATAAATAGAGCTCATCTTTTGATTACCAGAACAACTTATCCAATGTGATTTCATTTATACAATAGCACAGCTGATGCAAACCAGACAGGGTCTTAACTAAGTCATTACGAAAAGAAGTTTAGTCATAAATAATTCCCGATTTGCTCTCTAGACCCAGACACCAGGGATCAATCATTATTCACAATAGTCTCTCTTCCCAAAGAAGGTGGCTTTCAATTAACCCTACCATTTTTTTAGAAATTAAAACAGAATCTTTTCTAAGATAGCACTAGACCCAGCATAGAGGGCTTGTTTGTCAACATTCAGGCAGAAGGGACAAATACATTCTCTCTTACTACATTCTCTGCAATGTTTTACAAACATATTCTGAAATTCAACATCTCAGGCATGCAGTTCATGCTTGTATTATTTGTATTGGTTGTATTGGTTTTATTTAGAATTATCTGTCTGTGGTTGCTGCTTCCCCCCCCCCCTCCCACCCCATATTTCTAATTTCCCTTTAAATATATTTTTTTACATATAAACATTTAGAAAGGAATTTTATTGATGCGCAGTACAGGTGGTCCTTGACTTACAATAGTTCTTTTTGTGACCATTCAAAGTACAACAGCACTGAAAAAGGTTACTTATGACCGTTTTTCACACTTATGACCATTGAAGCAACCCCATAATTATGTGATCAAAATTCAGATGCTTGGCAACGGGTTCATATTTATGACGGTTGCTCTGTCTGAAGGTCATGTGATCAGATTCTGACAAGCCAAGTCAACGGAGAAGCCAGATTCACTTAACAACCGAGTGACTAACTTACCAACTGCAGTGATTAACTTAACAACTGTGGCAAGAAAGGTCATAAAATGGGGCAAAATTCAATTAACAAATGTCTCACTTAATAGAAATTTTGGGCTCAATTGTGGTTGTAAGTTGAGGACTAGACTTAGAATAACTTTATTGTCAAAATACAATTAACACACACACACACACTTCTGGGTTTAGAATATTTAACTAAGTGAAACTTTTCTAATTATTTCTTTTTCTCCCTGCTGACTTTTTAATTTTATTGATTATTTTTACATTTATAATTATTTTTAAAAACTGCCTATGTTCTTTTTTTTTTTAATTATAGAAGCAGCCCAGAAAAGGAGAGGATATGCATTTCATGGAATAAAAATAGAGACAAATAAATATGAATATTTTCATTCCATTTATCAGGACAATCCTTAGTGTATATAGACCAGTAACTTCTCTTCGATGATGCTATTACACCAAAATGCAAAATTTCACTTTCACGAAGAGGCAAAGGTCAAGTGTTCAGGTATGGGACCTGTGAAGCTTATCTTTGTTTTAAGTAAGTATTATGTTGAAAAATCAAGCTTTGCTTTGAAAATTAAGTTCTACTAGTATTAGGGCTATGTACATTTGGGGTGGGTGCAAATACATGTACAAATAGGCAAATTAAAATGTTAGTCTGCAGATTCCTGGCAGAGTTACTTGTTGTCTTCAAGAAATTGGAAAGATCCTGTGGAAATGGAGTAAATAGGAAGTAATGGTCCGGGTGGGTCTGGGAGGGATCCATTATCTCCAGCATGCACCCAGGGGGTGGAGCAGAGGAAACCTCTTGTTGGCTCCAGGGTGGCCCTGCAGATCTAAGGCTGGCCATTTTCTGGCCTGGATGGCCACCACCAAATTTTAGATCAGTGCCTGGTGAGCCTGAGTCAGGCAACGTGCCAGGGACTGGTCCTTTGTTATTTCCAGGGCAGCCCCGCAGGCCAGATTTAACGACATTGTGGGCTGGATATGGTCCATAGGCCTTGAGTTTGGGTTCCCCTGTTCTAAGCAATGATTTAATTGTGGTTTCTTGAATGTGTGTGTTTGAGAGGGGGGGTGGGGTGGAGGGAAGGAGGGAGGGAGAGAGAGATGCATGCAAAAGATTCCAGTCCTTTTTATTTGGAATACAAATGCAACAATTTATCTTGGGCTGAATTGCAAAAAGAATGAAGCTCACTTTTTTTTTTAAATAGAAGGTGATTATGATTTAACCATTCCTAATTAGAGGTTTTTAAGAAGAGAAGAGATGTAGATATGCTCTAGGAGCCAGATTGAGCCCTACATCTGTTCCAATGAGTGTGTAGCAATGGGGACGATGCTCAGTGGATCCCATTTTCTGGGCAATGAAGAGAGGGAGCCACAGATCCTCTGAAACAAGAGGATTACCATGAGATCTCTATATCTCATTTCTCTGAAATCTTATTTCCCAAGCATATACACACTGAAAGAGAGGATCAGAAAACATCCTGATAACAAGTAAAAAAGTATAATGATATCCTTGCAATGAATATGGAAAGCACCTATGTGGCATATCTATAATCCTACTTATGACCCAGTCTTTTATTTATCCATTTACTGTTTCAGGATATGTCTATGTCATAATATTAAGGCAATTGGTTCTTAATATTAGGATTTATCAACCAATGAAATCTTGATTTACTGGACTTTTACGCAACAGGCTTTGAACGGACACATGCACACAACAACTTTCTGTCTTTTACAAAATGCCAATTACATTTCTGTAATTTACCTAAAGAAGACATGGGCACAATGACATCATTTGCATAACAAACCATCCATGTGACATACTTTCTGATTCAATGGCCAGTGATGGATCTCCCTCCCTCCCTGTTAAAACAAGGTCTTAGTACAAGTGATTCATGATGTTTCCTTGAAAGAAGCAATAGAAATACTGTACATTAGCTCTGGAAAAGCAGGAGGTTGTATATTTACTCTGTTGAATAATACTCCCTTTAAAATAAAGGCATGTTCTGTGCTGTATTTGTCCTTCCTGGGGTTTTCATTGTCTGAAACTTGGACAAATACATATTGTCCCAGCACAGAGCAGGAGAGGCATGATAAAAATACATCTTCTTCTTCCTAATGCAGTACATTCAGTAGAAAAGGCTCCAGGATTACACAGGAAAGCCCAAATCTTGTTTATAAGAACTGTCACTTCTTTACAGAACAAGTTAAACAAGGAGCTTTTGAAACTCCCCCTTCCCTTCAAAATCTTAGGCTCCTATAGAATCCTTGAGGAAATGCAGACATGTAACTTGATGCTGTATGGGCCAAGGACAAATGTGGTTAGAAATTATCTCTACTATTACATGTTGCTGGAAGAAGATGCACTTGAGGTTTAGAGAAATTTTCAATATACAAATCGTGAAACGTTTTATATGATTTATGTTGAAACTTTTTAAAAATAAAATAAAAATTAATACAATTTATTGTAAAGTAAGAAAACAAAAAGAAAAAAAATCAAAGAGAAAGCTAAAAGTGCAAGAAGGTGCTGGGAATAGAAAAAAGATCCAAAAAAGTGGCTTCCGATATTCTTCACCGCATTTCTAAGTTATATTACTAAGTTATAATTGTATATTACAATTATATTTTGACCTCTCACTCTAAAGTTACATAATACTCTTCTTTGTATTATCTATCCTGTTTAATAATCAAAACCATAACTGACAAGTTCAATGAAATATTTTCATGAATGCCATGATGACAAAATTTGAAAAATACTGCTTACCAGGAAACAAGAAGACATTTGAAAATCCAGGCATAGTAAAAGTGAGTGAAATTGTTGGGCATTCTTACATCAAATAATCACATTCTGTAGTGCCTAACAGTTTTTCCTACCAGACAACCTGAGACTTGGACTTCCATATCCTTGGAAGGAAGAATTTTACTTAATTCAGCATTGATCAATTTCCACCTTGAGTAGTATGTCCTAGTTCTGCACCACAAGGACTCAGACGTACACAGGGCGGGATGACAAGCATGATCAGGGAATCCAAAAATGAAATCTCATGAAAACAGATTGAAGGAATTGTGAATACTTTGCTTTGAGAAGGGGAGTGCTGTGATCAGATTGACCAAATAACTGAACAGGTGTCACACAAAAAGTCAAATCATTTTCTGTCATCTCAAAAAGTAGGACATGGAATAATAGTTTTAAGCTACAGAAAGACAGGCGCCAACTGAATATTACAAAAACTTCCTAATAATAAGAGAAGTTTTGATTGTTGGAGCCAGTTACTAAGAGAACTGATGTTAAACTAAACTGAAGAGAGCTGATGGGCTCCCCTGAGGAAGGGGTTGTTCAAGAAAGAGCTGGGCAGCCATCTCTCAAGGAAGCTTTAATTTGGATTCCTGTACTGAATAGGAGGTTGGACTTGATGATCTAAAATAAACTGTTCAAACCGTAATATTCCAATATATTGATAATATACTCAGTATGATTAAAATATCATCCAGGCAGAAGCTTGTGTCCTTACTCTACATTCTTATTCAGTTCCTTGACAGTATATGAGGAAATTGGCAGCAATATTTTAGCTGGGATTCCAATATATCCCTAATAGTTATAATTTACTATATACAATATTGCAACATTTTGTATCCTGAATTTTTCTTTTATAGTACATTTAGGGTTTTTGCCCTGAAAGAGAACGTTCAGATCATGGAGTTCCTTAAGATGTTATTAGTAATATTTAGAATGTTTCTAAATATTCTACACTGAAGTTATTAGTAATAAAATTTCTCAGTTTTCTTCCCTGGAATTACTTTACTAAGAAATGGGATTTTATCATCTGCAGCTACATCTGGTCATCATTCCTCTTAAGCTAGTGGCCTTGGAAAAAAGACAATCTGCACAATAAAAGAACACTTATGCATGAACAAAAAGATGGTAGTGGAAAATTAAAACAGTACAACACCATACTATCTTACCCTAGCGTACCTTGAGATAATATTTTGTTCCCCAGTGCAATTGTGCATATTCATGTTCATAAATATTAACAGTAAGGGCTGGATATAAAAATGCAAAGGAAATGAACAAAAACAAGATTGTCCACCAATGAGCAAAGCTTAATTCAAAATCTGAAGGTGCAGCAAGCAGGTGGTCTCACCATGGCTAGAAGGGCCTTTGCACAAATTTACCATGTGTACCAATTTCACCATTTCTAGCTCATGAGGCCTTACTCACAGCAATCTAGGCTGTAGTTATCTCCAGATTGGATTACTGTAACACACACTACATGGGCTGCCCTTGAAGAACATTTGAAAGCTGTGGCTTGTCCAGAATATGATATCAAGGGCAGTTTGGGGTAATCTGCAACATGACTGTGTAACCTCTGGTCTACAAGCTGTACTAGTTCTTACTACAGGTTTCAAGAGCTATCACCTATATAATTCTACATGGCACAGGGCCAGCTATTTTTGCTCATCCTACCAGAACCAGCAAAGTTTGCATGCTTCAGATCCATCTTTTAAGACAATGCCATCTTGTGAGATCTAGGAGTTGTGGCTTTTCTGTCACTGCGCCTGCTCTATGAGACAGCATTCCCTCCTTAGATTTAGTTGGCATCAAACCTGTTGGTCTTTCATTAGCCATTAAAAACCTGGATGTTCCCACAAGCATTTTGGCTGGATCAGTTGTTGTCTTAGTGACTGAAATGAAAGTTTTTCTTTTGGCTCCAGGCATGTGGGATATTAGAGTTTCTCTATATACAGTTTATACTCTGTTCTTTTGGTTTTAATTTTTTTGTAAGCCAACTAGAGTCACTGTGGTGAGAGATGGACAGCTATATAATTTGTTGAATGAATGAACATCATGGATACCAGATAATCAGGCCAAAAGCTCATTACCACTGGATCCTCAGAAATAATTAAAAGAAATAACAAATATGACTATGAAAAAAAAAACCATTGGCACAATACACACAATTGTGACAAAATTAACTACAAGCATCTGGAAGAATCTGGCTGGTTTTCTAGATTTAAATCAATTTTCTAGCACTCTGTGAAACAAATGGTAAACTTGTACCAAAAAGCTAGCATACAAATCTAACAAGGGCTTTGAAAAGTGCTGATGGTGCAGGCAGATGAGATACTTCTGTAAAGGCCAGTTGATCAGCCCTTCCAGTAGTCCAATCCAAATGGCCACAGAGGGATGTTTGCAGTGACTGGAGGGAATGGGGTGAACCCCAAGTGGTCTAAAATGGATAATAGGGATTGAGCAGGGCCAATCTCTGCCATGTCAGTCACTAAATGAAAACTCAAAATGTGAAAAAAAGACACAATGATCTTTTAGGGGATCATTGGAAAGGGGACTGACAATGGTCAACACTGTCATGCCTGCATTAAAAAATGCATGGTATGTCTACAGCTGGACTACTGCATTCAGTTCTTATCATAACCTTGGAGAAAAGATGCAAGGAAAGGTAAAAGTGCTAGAACAGAAAAAAGGAGAGAGAGAGAGAGGCATAACTGAAGTATAGAAAATAAGGCATTATAGGGAGAAAATAGATATGGAAATGTTATTCTCCCTTTCTCAAAATCTTGGGAATGTGGGTCATCTAATAAAGCTGAATGAAAAGAAGTTATAGACAAAGCCAAGCACTTCTTCACACTGTTCATGAACTATGGAATTCATTACATTGAGGGCTCCCAGCTTGGAGAGCTTTTAAAAAGGAGTTGGAAAAAATCGTGGCAGTCAGGTCTATCGACAATTATTAGCCTTGAGATTCTTGGCTGTCTTCAGATTGGAAGCAGATTGCTTCAAGTGCCAGTTACAGAAACCATGGCAGGAGAGGGATGTAACAGAATAACAGATCTTAGGGGTGTTCTAGTGCAACTCCCTGCTCAAGCAATTGTGTGAGAAACAAAATGCTGGATTAAGGTAGAGTTTGGCCTAATTTATCCTGTTATGGGTTTATATTTTTAATTCTAGAGTTATAGCTCTAAAATAATTTGAAAACATCACGATGGATAAGGCTTGTTTAGGATCTAGTTGATAAAAACTTAAATCATTATAAAAATATTGTAAAAGTCCAGTGCAAGAAAACAACATAATTACCCCATTTTCATACAGCACCCACATACACAACAAATTGTAGGTTTGCGACTAAATGTGACAGCAACTAGCCCACAGCATGCTGGGTTGAGAGAAAATAAAACCAATGCCATTACTGGAGAAAGCATTTTATTTATTAATACAAGAATAGAAATTCTGCAATAAATACAATCTAATAAATAACATCTGAAAATAAATAAATATTAATATAAACAAACTTAGAATAACAACCTGACAGGAGGAGGGATGGTTGGGCAAAGATGGAGAGAAAGAATGGTGAATGGGACCACATGTGGGAAATTTTCCCTTTGCTGGTGACAGTGTAAACCACAGAGCTTCACCTATCTTGTTTTATGGAGTGAACGGTGTAGACAAGCCGTGGCTACTACAGCTGGCTTAGACAATTCTGCAGATGATGGACAAACGAACGAACGAATGATTGACCTTACCTAATCAGGGAAGGGAAAGAAAGCTGAAAACTTACATGTGTTTGTGCTAAACCAACTTCTCTCACCCCTGGTTCAGTTTGGGCATATTTTACAACCTAACTGGAGAGATGCTTCCCATGTAAGTGCCTGATCATTGCATAACCTTTGTAACCTTCTAATTGGCACAGCCCCTTAAACAGAATGGGGAGAATACAGAGAAATCCAGCTATGGAGGGAGTGAAGTTTAAGGCAACTGGAGGCTGCAGCTGTTGGCTGCCCTGCAGCCAGGGCTTAATTGCTCATCCTGGAGGTGGGAAGGGAAACACTCTTCCTCTCCTTCTGGAAAATGAATGGCCCCTCTAGAAGAGGAAGAGAGAAAGAGAGATAAAGCGGGAGGAGGAGGAGATATTAATTTTACACAAGGCGGAGAAGGAAGCGATGCGAAGAAACAGGCTGTATAGATGTGTATCTGCTCACCCAGAGGCACAGCTTAGTAGCAGAGAGCAATGCAGCACCAAAAAAGCAAGGAAGGAGGAAGAGGAGGAGGGCAATTTTGAGGAGGGGCTGGGAGAAGGCAGTGGATTTGAAGTCTTTGAGAAGTGCTAGTCCTTGAGTGGCAGGTCTGAATGATGTCAGCGAATGAGGTGACGGCAGAGACAATGGCGACGGCAGGAATCAAAAGCCTCTGGTTTCCAGATGCAGCATAACAGCGGAAGGAGGGACCCTTTTGCGCAGTCGGTTGAAGTCTTTGGCTGAGCGCCACAGCCAGGTCTGTAGCTCTTTGAGCAGCCAGAAATCATCCATCTTGCGCAGGAAGTGGCTGGGTGGGGTAATCTCTAGAGGGGGCCCTGGAGTTGGGAGTGAATAACCCAGGGAGGCCATGATGCCTGCGATTGAGCCCAGCAGCCCTTGCAGGCTAGCCCGGAAGTGGGCAAGGTTGTGGCGCAGACTCGGCACTGCAGTTGGAGCCGTGCCATCCATGGTCCTCAGGTAACAGAGCAGGTGGCTGTAGGCCTGGTAATTAGCTGCTAGACGGGCATTGTCATTCAAGCTGTGCCATTCCAGAATGTCTACTGTGGCACTTGGCACAGCTTCTACCCCAATTATCCGGGGAGGGTCAAAGTCCGGCTCATTGAAAGGTGGCCCCAGGTAGTTGAGCTGAGGAGAAAAGACAAGAAAGTGTTAAACTCACTTGAACAGGAATACCTACTTTCCCAGTGCTTTCCACCCACAGCTTCTATGAATACCCCCCCCCCACACACACACACTTTCTCTTACAGGCAAGAAAAGGAGTTGTAAGTCTATGGAATCTCAGGATATGTGTCCACTTGCACTTTACTATAAAACAATCTCTTTTTCCGGTTGTGACACACACACACACCGATGTTCCTTCATTGCATCTCCAGTCCACCAGTGGGAAAAGCTGCCATATTTTTTTAGCTGTTGTCATGTTAAAATAGTCCTGCTTATTTCAACAGCCTCAAGCTGTGCAAAAGCTGTCATGCCTTATCGCCCGTGAGTTGGAAGAAAAACAGTTGACTGGTAGTGTCCAGGAATATAGATAAGAGAAACGGAATATAGATCAGCGATGGGAGAAATCTCTGCTGATGGAAGGATGCTTGGTTGTGGGAAAGATCATTTGCAGTACAGGTAGTCCTGATAACCAAAATTGGGACCAGAATTTCTGTGGCTAAGCGAGGCAATTGTTAAGTGAATTATGCCCCATTTTATAATCTTTTTGCTATAGTTTATAAGTCAAGGACTACCTGTACACAGTGCTACATGGAAGAGGACATATTTCCCCATGCTGTTGCCCAACTATGCCTGCTGACCAACCCATCCCTGGGCATAGGCAAAGCGTCCCTGGATCCACTGATTTGCAAAGATCTTGCTGTTATCTATTGCACTTCTTGAACTTCCATGCTACTATTGCAATCAAGTTTCTATCATTGAAAGATCCTTGCTTCCCTGGCTGATCATTCTGCTACAAACACAGGCATACGCTGGCTTTATTCACACCTGCCTGCCTGCCTGCCTGCCTGCCCTGCTGGGCTGCGTTCCTGGGATTCCCCACCCCCTGCCAACAGTGGTGTCCCGCAGGCAGCAGGATTGCCCAGGCAGTGGGGTGGGTGAAGCACCAAGCGGAAGGGAGGTGTGTCAAACCCTGCGGATGTGTGAAGAACCTGACAAACTCAGGAGACAAATTAATTTCCTCTCTGTTGCCCGAGGGCAAGTAGAGGCTCCCCAAACAATTTTATAGCAGTAGCAGAGATCAGCTAACAGGCAGGCTGGGACGTGGCCATCACCATGAGACCAGCAGGAGAAAAGAGGGAAAGGAGAAAGAGGAATCTGTTATATTTAAGAATAGGGGCTTCATAGGGTGAAAGAATAGGGAAGGGAACACGGTGTACTTGGAAGTTTTTTGGAAGATACAATGTTTAAGAAATGAAGTGATTATGAGCCTGCATCTGTCAGGGGCTTTCCTTTTCCTAATAATTTTTGCTTTTACACACGGACAATGAGTCAACTGCTATTAGCCTCAACCACTGTTTTCAACTGTTGTCTCATTCCCTGCAAGACTGTAGGCTCAGACAGAGGGAGAAAAGGTGTATTTTGCGAATGCATAAAAACGCTCAGATTGAAAATGTGTACTACTTTTAAAAAAAATTAAAATTCTGCTTTACATTTCATCGTGTATTGGGGATTTATTTAATGGGCAGGATCCAAAAGCTATCTTGAACCCTGAAGAAAATATTTGCGTGTAGATGCACTTAGACTAATTTTGTGTAGAAGGGATCTAGATAGGTTTTGGAGGATCAGCCAATCAGTGGCCGCTCGTTTTGATAGCTATTCAGGTAGTCCTCATTTAGTGTTTAGTGTTTGGAGGGATGTTGCAAAGAGAAGTGGCTAGACAACAACCTTTTTCAACAACCTTTCCCTTTTTAGGGAAAGACAGGTACCTTTTAACACTTAATGAAGGCCACGCTTACCACGAACTCCATTGCTTGCATATCCCACAAGCCCAGAAGACCAAGGAAAGGCCATGGTAGAGATCTGATGCACTTAAACCACACTTTCACAGCCTCTAAAAGGCTTGTGTGGGTAAGGCTTCTTGTGTTACCAGTCAGCGTCCTTTCATTTCTCCTGGCTGCCTGAGCTGCTTTCTCTAATCATACCTTCTATGGCAGCCTTTGGAAGTAGTTTTGCTTCTACAGAAATCACTTGGGAATAAGCTTGTAACATCCCTCCAAAAGCTGCCAGCAGGATGGCTTGCCCAATTGTTTTCTTTCCCTGACAGGTTCAGAGAAAAGCTCTGGGGACTATGGGGCATTTTGCCTAGCTATCTTTGTGTTGTTTTGCTTTGTTTTTCCCTTTCTCTTTGGTTGCCAACCGTTAAGCGTTATGAATGCTGACTTACTTCAGATAGCCTATGGGCAGTTCCCCTTACCCTCCACCCCAAAGCATCAACCCAACTTCCTTGACCATCAGGCTCATCTCTTTGCCATTCTCCGAATTCCTCACTTGCATTAATCTCCTGAATTTTCTCTCTTAGTTAATTTATTTCTTCCATAATGAGAGGAATGGTAATACTAGCACAAGTCAAGTTCAGGTCATTTCAGTAGATGGGCTGTAGGCGTTGGCTTGTGCTCTCCATTTCCACAGGAAAGCTCAGGAAAAATAATGCTAATTTTTTCTTGGCAGGTAAGGCAATGAGCAGTATAGTCTTTCTAGAAGATCAGATTTCCCAGTTGCTACACTTATCGGCCTCAGCAATCTCCTTCATATTGCTACAGTGCCGTTCCTTATCTTCATTTGATTTACCCTTACCTCTTCCATTTCATTTTCAGGTTGGTTTTTTATTAAACATCCTTTCCCAACCTGATAGTCTCCAGATGGTTTGAATATAAGTCCCATTAGCCCCTAGCTGAGTTATGAGGGGATATCTATTTATTATCACGTTTATATTGCCATTGATTCAGTAAAGATGCTTAGAGTCATTGTCCCAAAGGTTTGGAAACCACCAGGTTGCAGGAAACAATTTTTACTTCGCTTTACTAAACTCTTAATCTGTTTGGCCTAGGTTATTTCTACAGGCCTGAATCATGCTCTGATTTTTTGACAATTATGATGGATGGGAGATAGTCCATTATGATGTTGACCTTTAATGGTCTGGTCTAACGGCATGGGACTGGTTTATTTGAGGGAACATCTTTCTCCATTTTCATTTACCAGTCCCACCAGATCTCATAAAATAAGTATGTGGTACAGATCTTGAGACCTACATTTGGTAGGCCCTAGATGATAAGCCTTTTTTTGCTGTAGCAGCCATATTGTGGATTTCATCACTTCTCAACTTCTGAAGGTCCCTCAAGATGAACCAATGAGTGGGTCCCTTATTATTAATATTCCTCCATCTATTATTCTCTTTTCTTGTTTTAGCTTTGCTTTTATAATTTTTAATTCTTTTAATAATTATTATATAATATATTATTTATTTACAGGTTTATACAGATTATTGTATGTTGCCCAGAGTCACTTTCCATGTCATGACCAGCCATACAAATTTAGTTAATACATTTTTTAAAAAAAAATCTTTTTAAAATAGATAACGAGTTTGAAAGACTTAAGTTCAATGTGAAGCCAAATATGCATTGCAAGTGAGAACCAACTGTTATTGCCATATCTTTATTTACATAATTTCACTCACTGAAAATAAGTGTTAATTGAAACCTCGCTTTCTGTGAATCTAATGTAACAGGTTTCATGCCTGCTTTCATGTGAATTTGGAAAATTGTGTATGTTTGTCTGTATACACAGCTATATATTTTGAAGACACTCGGATCTTTTGTGTTCCACATGGACAACATTAACTGGGATTGGCAAAGTAAATTCCAATATTGATCATCAGTATGCCTATAATATAGAATCTGTATACCAATACTAATCCAATGTATGGTATCTTTCTCCCTTTTAGTTGTTATAATGATAAATAACTGTACTTTTGATGAGTAGGATAGTATCGATATTTAATTGGAGACAGTTTTATCAACAAATGACACATATCACCCCAAATTTTATCAGAATGTAGTTGTTCAATCCCTGCACTGACAGGGAAAGAGGAAAATATCATGATCAATATATTGACATCTTTGTCTATCTATCTATCTATCTATCTATCTTTTGTTGATCAGCCTCTTCCAGCTTATTATTACCAAAATCTGTTCATTTCTGGAACAGAAGTTCTCATTAAATGAGCACATCAAACAAACTCAGTGAATGGACACTGGCTGCTATATAATGGCACAATTCTTCAGTTTACTAGACTGTGAATATCTGACCTTCTTGATCTGCCTCCCTAAAAAAATATTTCTGGAATGTTGATATACTAGAAACCATGGCTCCTGCATTTTCCATGGTCCAAACCAAGCAAATTCCTGATTTGATAGCATTTGATGCTCAGTGTCAGGGAAAGCTGCCAAGGGGTAGGGCCTCAAATGCCAGGTAGGCCAGAGAGCAGGGATGCCATGCAAGCTGATGAGGGGCTACCCCCACTTTCTGCACAGTCGGGCGTTTCCCTGGCAAGTTCTGACAGACGAGGCCTCACCTCACCCCAGCGGGAGATCCACAACAGATTGTAAACAGGGAGACTCCACCGGTGCCTGAAGGCAGGGAGGAGAAAAGATGTCAGATATTCTGCCAAGTGAGGGCCATAGCTGTGGAGAAAGAACAGTATTTCAGCTATTCACCAGGTAGGAGGAAATTTTAGGTGCTGGCACAAAGTGTTGTAGGCACAAAATTTCCATATCCCTAAATCCCTTTTCAAATAATGTGAAGAATCAGTCTGTTGCCTTTTAACATCCTTCTCTTGCAATTGGCTTTCAGGATTCAGTGCCTGGTTGTATAATCTTTCTCTTCATATGCACCAGTCTTATTGATAGTTTTATGAAGCTCCAAATGACACTGTTTTGTTTACAACACATATCTTTTCCTGCCACTTCTTGCATCATTTTAATTTCCAGAATGAATTTTTTTTTAAAAAAAAAAGAACAAGTGCCTGAGTCCTATGGAAAGGTGACAAGAGGAATCCTCCATGCAGAAGTGATCTGAGGTGCACATGCCAGAATACACAGAGAGAAGCCTGGCCTTCCTTTGCTGAAGAGATATCCAAATGGAGAGGCAGAGTTTTCCAAGGAGACCAGTTGGAAAGTGGGGGGAAAAAAAGGAGATGGTTCGAGGAATGGGGAAGGAAACAAGAAAAGAATTTCTAGGCAATAGCTCAGCTCAGCTGCTTCCCTTCTCCCAAAGTATCTACACTCACATAAGTGGCCGCAAGCGTGTGCAGTTGGTGTTCCAGATAGCGAGTAAGGTCGTACATCTGCTGGATGGACTGTCTGGTGGTCACTTGGTCCGTACGGTTCAATGCAGGCACCCCAGGCAGGTTCCAAAGCGTGGCACACAGGAAGGCAAGGATCCCCCACGAATCTCCTGCAGGGAGCACACTTGTAAGGAGCTGTGGGCAAAGGGAGCACTGTGACCGGGGGAGCAAAGCTTGCATTCCCCATCCCTCCTTCCTCCACACCCCACCACTCCCTAGAGAAATCATAGGAGAAAAGGACTCATCTCGTTGTTCGCTCCCATTGAATATAATTTCCCCAAACCCATTGCACAAATCAAATCTACATGCATGGCTCAGACCCTGGGAACAGATAGCTCTTTTAGCTTGGAGTGATTCAGGATATTCTGATGCTGCGGGGGAAGAGTTCACCAGAAAACCCTTTTGACAAGCAATCCTATTTGTTCCATCCTTCTTTCATACAAGCAAAATGGCTGCATGTGTTCTTGTACTAATCTGACATGTCAGCAGATTTTTTTTCTATTTTTTTCCCCACAGGAAAGGTTTCCCATAGCAACAGTTAAAAGCAATCAAGGCCAATTAAGACTTCCCCAGATGCAAATAGCAACTTTAGAGGATGTGTGCCTGCATGTGTAGATTTCAGTAGGGACAGGAGAAGAAAAATCCCTAGCACTATTTGCCTGAAACCAAGAAAGCTGTTTTCATTATAAAACATGTTACTTGGATTCACCTCAAGTCCAATCCAGTATAGCCTAAAGGTTACCAAGATTGTTCTAGGATGAAAAGATTCTTACATAATGTCTTTTTTCCTTTTTCTCTTTTGGAAACTGCTATTCTTGTTTCCGGCCATATAGTAGATTCTGGAGATTTCCAGGTCTGTCTGGAAATATGTATGCCAATTCTCATTCTTGCCAGGACTAGTCCCTGCAGTTTTCTTGGCAACATTTTTTTGGAAATGGTTTACCATGGCCTCATTCCTAGGGTATAAAGAGAGAGACTGGCCTAAGATCACCTAGCTGGTTACATGCCTAAAGTAGAATTAGAACTCATGTTCTCCTGGTTTCTAGCCTGGTGCCTTAGCCATCATACCAACTGGCCCTCTTATTGTTAAGGAGAACAATGTCTCCTTAAGGATCCCAGTGAATGTTCAAAGCTTGGTTTATTTTCAGCAAGGCATAATTTTAAGTGATCTAATACTTGACAGGATACAACAGACCTGTCAGAGATTGTGTGTTAGTGATTTGGGTTCCTTAGTGTACATTAATTATTGTATGTTTTATAGATAATGATTTTTTTTTTTGAAATGCATTCATCATATACCTTAAACCATGGGTCCCCAACCCCAGGGCCAAGGACCAGCACCGGCCCATGACCCACCAGGAACCGGACCATGCAAACAATAGAAATCCCATCCACATGGGTGCAGGATGCCTGCAGTGTGTGAAACCATCTCTCTCACACACACACAGAGTCCACAGAAAACCCACTCTCCACAGAACCGGCCCCTAACTCCCAAAAGCTTGGGGGATGCTGCCTTAAACTACAGCTTTTCTGTCAAATATTTAACTATTTGGCTGAAATAATGCTCTTAGCCCAAAAGAGAAACTCTATTTCCTACGTTTATTAGCACACCATAAATGATGTAATTCTAAAAAAATAAAACTTAGCATTTTGAGAGTGAAATTTTGGATGCTAATAGAAAAGGTAAACACAGCCAAAAAGCTCTAAGTAATATGAAACATTATATGGAAGACTAAGGCACATTCCTGCATTGTTAGGAATGCCACAAAAATTACTCTTCATTTAGCTTGCTTGGTGTTTCTGTTTTCCTCTGTCCGAGACCGAAATATCTACAATATATCTTTATTTCCAGACCAAGGATAGGAATATGGTTATGCTGTAAAGCTGCCATAAAAATCTAGCGCATTACTCATTTCAATGCCTCCCACGTGGGTGATTCACCTATGAAGCACGCAGCCCGCCCCGGCCACTCGCGCTTCATTGAAGACTATCCCGTGGCATTTTTCAGGGTATGCCACACCCAAGCCTAGCCCAGTCTCACTGATTCCATCTTACTTCAGTGCTTCCACTGTTCTCCTGCCTACCAGGGACAGTGCCTCCCCATTCTCCCTCCCATGCAACCAAGAGATTTCCTTGCCTTTTGTATAAATTCTATACAAATCTGTATCACTTTCCTTTTATAAGTTTGAAGGGGGCAGGGATAGTGTCTCAACAAAAGCAGTTTAAAGGATATTTTTAGTCCTAAATGGATATCGGGTATAGAGTAGCTCCTGACTGATCTTGGTTCTTCTTTCTACAGAGAATAAGGGATGCTTTGGAAGGACCCTGCTATGGTATGAGAAATTCTGCTTCATCTCCAATGACATTTGCCAAGGAAATGTTCATTGTCCCACCTTTGTCCTCATTCTGGGAAGTTCCACATAGCTGCCAGGCCCTCAGATACATTGTCAAAACATTTGTCCTTGTCCTTACTGCGATTGTATTTATCACTACTGCTCAAGAAATGGCAGTGGCCAACAACCAGCATCCTGTTTCTGTAAGGTAAGGAGAGAATAGTAGTGGGCTACTGTGAGTTCCCAGATAGCCCACCCGCATGGTTTATCCTTTCAATTGCTCAAATGCATTCGTTCCCATTCACTTTGTGCCATGATAGAACTGAAAGTTAATCAGATGCCTGAAAAAGGGAAACAAATTTGCGTAGTCACAAAGGCTGAGAACTATACTAATCCTGCATGTGGAAACATTCTCAATGTGCTGATAGCACCTGGATTTTGAACTGAACGTTGGTTCCATAGTAGCAATGAGACAGTGTCTTCTTCCACTGCATCTGAAGCCAGCAGCTTAAGGGATATTGCATGTATATAGCACATCAGTATGCATCGTCTTCCTTCCATGAAGTCCTTTTTCACTCTTCTCCTGCTACCTGAGGAAACTGCTTCCCAGGCCCAATAGTAAAACTCATCCTTCATAAAAACATGTTGCTCCTTTCTATCATGGTTGCAATCACATGATATTATTTTTATTTTTCAGATATAGTGTCAAATGGAAGGTAATTCTGCATGTTGTACAATTTCTGCTTGGGTTGTATCTGATGCAGATACAGTAACATGAAGATACCTAATAAATGCTAAATCCAGCACCCAAATAAATAGTTAATCCAGCTATATAAAGGATATGGGGAAATTATCCTAATCCTCTCAGCATTTCTGTATAATCAGAAAGATCCACCTGTTTAGACTACTGGAAATTAATTAGATGAAGAAGACGGAATGAAGAGCCTTATTTAACTGATTCAACACAATCTATCAAAATCTATATGAGGATGTTGTATAGCCAATGTCTTCTTGGTTAATAATTTATATTTTCCTCATTAAGTTATGAATAAATGAATTTTAACTCTTCGTTAACCTGATGAATATTTGTTGTCTTCTACACTATATAGCCATCAGACTTTTTCTTCAAAAACTTACCAAAATTTATACTTGTGGATGGAAAAAGAGTGAAATATGATGGAAAAAATGACAAGCCCCATCCTTTTGAAAAAGTCGCTTTGAATAAGATGGATGGAAATGCTTAGATGCTTAAAAGAAGATGCTAGACCTTCTGTTGTAGTGAACTGGGGAAAAACAGCACTAGTCCCTATAAACATTGGTGACCTTCAATTTTTTGGGAGGGAAATGCTAGGCATGTAAAAGTAGAAGTGTCAAAATCAATATTTAATTTTTAAATGAATAAAGGGGGAAAACACAATACTTATCCTATAAACTATGATAGACATGTCTTGTCTATATTTTTCCCCACAAGTAAAAAATAAATAAAAATATTTTATATTACTTGAATCTCTGAAATATATCTGATTTGATGTTGAATCTATTTACCTCTTACAACAGTGGTTTCAATGTGCTTCTGAAAGCACACAGATAGTTAGTCGTTGTAAAAAAAATCTTCATATTCACATTACTTTTTAATAGCCAAACAGTTAAGTAAGATAAGAACAAAGTCTCCCTCAAATTGAGTTTGACATACTTAGGTTGTTTTCTTGTAATAATACTGAAGTCTGGCATTGTTTATGGTTTCCCATCAAAATAACATTCAAGACTTAAAATGTTGTTGTGGTTTTTAGATTAGTAAAGGTAAAGTAGGTCTATCAAAATAAATGTATTATTTTACTTTCCACTGTGTTCATTTGAAATCGAATTGTCCACTCCGTTTGTCTTCCAAAAGAATGTCTCAGAAAAGACAGTATTCAAAGACGATCTTTACTAGCAGAAAAGAAGAGTATTTCCTGCAGATACCTTGGTTTGCATATGACCAACAAATCACATTAGCACAACGAGCCATAGCATCTTCCTGGATTAAAATTTGAAATAAAGTTATATGTGGCCTAGTTCTCCTCCTAGGTTTGTTGCTTTCCAGGTTTAGTTTCCCCTGCATTTAAGAGATGGGTGAATAACCACTTCTTTGCATCTCTTGTAAAATCTGCCTTGCTGAAAGTTATCAGCACAGTTTTCTCATCTTTTTGAGACTGGAAATAAATACTGCAGCATAACACATAGTATAGGCTAAGATAAGTTTAGCACCCTTCAAAAGAAAGTAAATCTCACAGCCCCCAAACAGGAAAAATGTTGTCCTACTCATTTGTACATGATACACTGCTTTCTACCTCTTGCTTGATCATATGGTTTTCCAAAGTGTTCAGCTTGGATACCAGCCACTAAAAGCTTGCTCATCCCTGTTCTAAGGGCAGTTTCAACTGAAGGCGCCATCCATTCTGAATCAGAACACTTAGTAAGTGCAAACTAAATTAGAGCTATCCTGATCACCAGTGGTCTACCCAGCAAACTAGAAACTGGCAGAAACTGCATAGATGATTCATCTGCTTTATTCATATAGCTTTTCTGACAGCTTTTGCTTGAGTGTAGTTAGTCAGCCTCAGTTTGTCTCCTGCTCTTCCTTTTTAGACAAATGGAGTCCCAAATGACTCCATGATTATCAACTATTTCTACCACTACCTATGCATAAGACCGGCCGTACTATTAATCTTCTTCCTTCTTCACTCCTTACATTTCCCAAAATACACATTTAGTGGAAGGCAACTTAGGTGTTCCAGTTTTTTCCCTTCTTCTGACACAACTTTGGTCATGGACACAATCTAGAACATTTCATCAATGAGGGAACTGATGACATGGCTTCACTCAGATCTGCCCAGCTCCAACTGAATCTGCAGTTTCTACAGCCAGGTGCCTCCCCTCTGCTCCGGGATCTCCGTCTGCCTGACATTTTGGCTGGGGGTACAAGACAGGCTGGTCCTCTGGTTTTCATAGAGTCCTCTACCCATATATGGCTGACTAGCACCTGTCAAAGTGTTTCCTGAGTCTTAAAAGTCAAGATGCTTTTTAAAAAGAACACTAGGCTTGTATTTCTTTTCTTGCTAAAAAAATAACTTCACTGCTCTTTTGAAAATATAATAGTCCTGTGCAATGCAGGAAGTCAATTTAAACCAGGAAAGAGAGCCTGGTTTTGCCAGATGTATGTTTCTGATTCTGACATCAATGAGTGCATTACAGGCTTTTTATTTATTTTATGTATTTATTATAGTTTTATCCCCACCCTTATTATTTTTATAAATAACTTAAGCTGGCAAACATACATTGTATGCTCCTTCCACCTCCACTTTTCCCCACAACAATCCTGTGAGTGTGAGGCGAGTTGGTCTGAGGGAGACTGACTGGAATTGGAACTCACAGTCACGATTGGAACTGGAATTGGAACTCACAATTGGTTTCCAGACCAGCATGTTAACCACCACCAAACTGGTTTTCAATAGTTTTCCATTGTATCTTCAGTTTCACATGACCATCCTTTTTTTTTTTTTACTGTTTCTATTATTTGGGAAGGGAGTGCAGTCCCATTTTACCTTTTCCCACTATCTTTTGCCTATTCACAAGCAACTATTGTGGTGCTTCTAGCAATGGCCACTAATTGCCAGCATTGCCATTGCCTTGCAGCAGTAACCAAGAATTCATCGATTGTCCAGGTCTCCTTCCCATTCCATTCCTCTTCCCTCGCATCTGCCCCACCACATCCTAGCAGATGATGCCTTAGTGAGTGAGAGGAGAAACAAAGCCATCACCAATTGCTTTCCTTAATTAGTCCATTCTAAAATGATTAGGACAGTGCTGATTGCAACCACTGAGGAACTAGACTAAAGGCATGCACTTCATGGCTATGAGGAAGAGTCTTTAAAATAATAAGGGAACCAAGTACAGCCTTATGGGTTCCTCATGGTTATTGGTTTAATTGCTAATGTCTGTAGGAAGCTGCAGTGAACATGTGATATTTGGGCTGACCTAATAAGCCAACTGAATGTAGAACATTGTGAAATGGTATTTCTGCAATGCAATGTCACATAGTGAAACATTTCATATACATCATCCGATGCCGTCTCCAAATTCTTAACGTAATGGATAAACTATTTTTCCCAAACAGAATGCATTAGCAAGCAGACACTGTATCTCATTGTTTAAATAAAGATTATAATAGCTTTTTCGCAATAACACGTAATTGTACTACAATTTGCTATTGCAACAATAATCTCTTATAGGAGACAGGAATAAAACCACTAGCTCAAATCCAGCACTTTAAGTACTATGTGAGTTTTAATGAATGCAAGTACAAATAATTATCAAGACAGCATGTGATAAATTGGGAACAAAATTCCATTCTCTCTCAAAATTCACTAGCAAATTGTATATTTCAGGCTCATTTTCTAGAATAAGGTTAGAGATCTGGGGCCTTCCAGATGTTTTGGATACAATTCTCCCAATCCATTGATACTGATTGTGTTGACTAGGCCTGTTTAAGTTCAAAACATCTGGAGGATACCATTTTGTCTATCCCTAGGTGAACTAATAGTCTGTTTCAATATAAAAATGCCTCTTGTTCACTCAAAAGTTTTTCAAACTAGGGTTCAATGAGAATTTGGTGGGGTTTTGTGAGACTAAGTTTAAAAAAAGTTCACTTGAATGCAGCCAATTTTCTATCATTAGAGCTTTGCCTCTTAGAGATTCTGGGATTATTATTTTTTTTTAAAAAGGTAACTAAAAGGTTCCAAGGCCAGGAAAATTTTGAAAAATCCTGCATTTTATTTAGATGATATGTTTCTTCACATCCTACCAGTGTTGTCTTTGTATTTCTCCCATTTTAGACCTTGACATCTTTTTAAAGCCTGAAATAACTGGATTCATACAATCAGTTTTGAGCATTTGTTGAAAAATGTAGATGCTTGTTAGAATTTATCAAAATGAGTAAACCCTTCCCCACCACCATCCAAAAATGAACTGTATGAACTTTCACACTTTCAGTTCAGGAACAACTCTGTAACTATTTTATTTAGTTTATATCCATTCTGACAGAAAGCACCAGTCCATTTTTTTTTCTTATAAAATTAGTCTCTGAAAATTGACTATGAACTAGGACTTGATTTCTCTGGGGAAAATATATGGAATTTCTTTGAAGGAAATAAATATGTTTGTGTCTGTGTGCACACACACACTTATGTACAGTAGAAAAGCAGATTCAAGGTTTTACAGAGAATAGACACAAGGATGAAAAATAGCTTGTGAAAAATAAGAGGTTGTTTCCTCAGCCCTCCTCAGCATCAGACATTCACTATCAAAATCTGCCTTAAGCAAAGGCAAACTTATTGGTGTATCACAACACTATGAAAATACCGTGGTGGGTTTTCAGTCCAAATATTCCATTTCTGTTGAAGGGTAACATTGGGTGGGCTGGAAAGGGGGCGACTCCAAAACTCCTGTGTCTGATGTTGACTTGCTCTACTGATGAGTCACCAGAAAACGTCTTCCTCTGATGCCTGGAACATTTTTGCAGCTTTTTAAAAATTGTTTCCTTAAAGAGATGGTGATGTTCAATACAAGAAGATTCAAAAAGAGGAGGAGGGGGGGGTGTAGTCTTGGGTGTAATTCCAAAAGATCTGGAGCAGTACTTGAGCATCATCAGCATTGACAAACTCAACATCGGTCAATTGCAAAAGGCAGCTTTACTTGGATCAGCTTACATCCTGCAACAATACCTTTAATATTGTTAAACAACCATATCTGACTATCCTAGGTACTTGGGAAGGATTCGATAAGTGGATAAAAATGCCAAATTTAGCCTAAACAACTGACTGACTTTGCGAATAACAATAATAAAGTATCATCATTCTGAGATGAAATCTTTTAATAGTATTAAACATTCCAAGGTCCTTGGGAAGGATTCAATAGGTGGACAAAAATGCTTAATCCAATCTAAATTATCTGGGTGATTGCGTGACCAGCCAGAATAATAATTGAGGAAGCAGCCACCTGAATCATACGGGGTGGAGCAACCATGACAGTTCAACCATTATTTGATTTACAAGCATGTATGAGCTCTTCCTCCTGGCCACCCACATTAAAGGGCTTTCCTCCAGGCCTGGGAGTGTCAAAAGATGATGATGGTTGGCATGCACTGCACTGTCCTTATTGCTTAGCCCTGTTCTGCTTCAGTAACCAAACCAGGGAGGGGTGCTGTTTTAGAGATTAATGCAGGACAAGCAAGGAAAGTAGCTGATGGATCCCACACCCCACTTTCTCCTCCCACCAAAGATCAATCCCAATCCAAAGGGAAAAGCCATCACCAAACTCCTTTAAAGTAGGATGTGGCTGAGGCTGGGGAAGAAATGAGGGTCTTTGGGCCACCCACCGCCACTCCCCATTGATGAGTTAAAGTGCTTTCCATTGACTGAAAAGTCTGAGAACTGGAATGGGCAAGTTCTCTAGTCCTGAGGTTGAAGTACAAGGAATTCCTATACAGAATGTATACTCGGCAGTAGGAAGAAATCTAAATATATGTAATTGCAGGAACAAAACCACGAAGTCTGATTTTAGATACCTGTCATTAATTTCTGCAACTTACAAAAAATATTTTCAGTAGATATTTTTCCATGGAAGCCCTTTAAAATGTACTCCATTTCTGTTCATAATACATTGACCTTTGATCCCATAAAAATCCCATGATCTTGAAGTGTAAGTAATCTTGCAATATAATTTTTCCTGCATTTAACTGACCATTTCCATATTATCTGTTGCAGAATGCATAGAATTTTATAACCATATTTTTATAATATAGTCGAATAATGTATATGAACATTTCAAAGTCTTTTGCTTATCATTTATCATAATGTACTATATCAAAACTTCCATATTGGAGGTGGATTTATTCTGTAATTATTATTTTTTTTGCTAATAATACTTCAGTAAGATTTTTTTTACTAATGTTTAAATAGCTCACAAAATTTCTAACGTATTTCAGATGTTCTAAAATATCTGAAATTTCCAATCAAATTTTCCCAGAATTTCATTCATGTCTTATCTTGTTTTAAAAGGTTGGAAAACTCTTCGTTTCGGTGTTTTGTAACATACGTGCTAATGGTTATGAATTACTGAGCCATTTTTGTATGATAACTGCAAAAGGTGTAACTGTTGCATTTAAGTAAACGTAATTATTCATTTTTTGGCAATCAACTTAATTTTTAGCCATCCAGATAAAATAAAATTTAGAGCACAGGAACATTTAATATATTAAACTGTTCTCCCTTTCCCTGAGCTTTAAGGTGCCAAGAAACAGAGGTCAGGCTCCACAAAGATGCCGTGATACATTTGGTGAACGTATGTGGTGTGCTACATCGCTACCTGTATTCATTACTTAGCCCAGGCCTGTTTTAGATAAACAGATTCCAAAGTCAAATCTTAAAAAGGGGGAGGAGGTAGAAGAGGCCTAGCCCTTGAGGAGCAAAATGAAGGGTTAATAGAAAGCAGTTGAACGTTAAATGAAATTAGTATAGAAATTGTTTTGTATAACCCACACTCCCAACCCACCCAGTAAAATATGTTAAACCTGCTTGATCTTTCCTTTTCCCTCACTTTAACATCTTCTTGGCTTTCACAAAAACCTCCTGAGACTGAAGGTGGGAACAATTAGCGATAAAGATTGGAAGTCTTGATTCACAAGGCCCATATAACTGTGAGGCAGATGTTGAATTAACCTGAGCTGCAGATTTCCTACTCTGTTCTACGCTGGCAAAGAACAAATGCCAAAGAGTATACTGAAACTCATGTTAGGTGAGTTTTGCAAGGGGAAAAAAAATATGCACTTGATTTTTCTGGCATTTTTCTTTCTTTTTGTTGTTGCTGCTGAGAAATGAGCCCATGCATAGAGCTTTTAAGAAGCAACACACCCCTTTGCAAACATGTTGCAGAAGGAAAACTGTTTCCTCAAACATACCAATCCTCTGTGGGAAATGCTACACCCCTGAGAATGCCATTGCATCTGTAATAAAGCAGGAAAGGTGTGTTTGGGTTTGCTTAGCAACCTGAAATCACAAACCATCAAACAACAGTAACTGTTTGCTATTATCAGTAAGATTTGCCAGGGAAGCCCACATTGAATCTCTGTCAATTTGGCAGCTCAGAGACTCACATGACTATATCTGCTCACACTTTAATTAAAAGCTGCATCTACAGAACTGGTATCAAAAGCAACATCTGCTCAGCTATGGGACTTAATGAGAAATAGAATGATGATTTTTTTAAGAATTGGTAAGATTTCCTGTCAAGAAGTAGACATGCAGCTTTATCTTCCAGAAGATGCCATAGCCAGGGAATCCATTTAGTTATTTTAATGTTTATTTATGTTTATCAATTTGTAGCCCAGAAGATTATATATAATCTCATATCATTTTACCATCAGTCAAAACATATGGACTATATATGTATTTTAATCCCTCACAAATTTGTTTTCTCTGAATTAGGTATGACAATTACATAAAATGCAGAACTGACTAAAAGTCCAAAGAACTGACCGAACCAAATTCATGAAATGCAGAAATATAGAACATATTTCTATAGTATGTATGTACTGGTAAAATCAAGAATCTGTCACCTTGATTAAGTTTGCCATTGTTTCTATATAGGAGTAAACTCGGATCCATCTTTCATTATTCTTGAGCTCAAAAAAAGTATTGTTTCCTACTTTTCCATAGTCAATTGTAAATTCACTAAGCATACTGGCTAGCTCTACCTTATCTTCTTAAAATTAATCATTGGCCACAATTGGATTTCCTAATGAGATTTTTAAAATCTTCTATAGTATGAGTTTAGCTAATAAGTACTATTACTTATAATAGATAATGGCAGCAGCCAACTTTTGAACTGTGGCTATAAAAACAAGCTATTTTCTAATTAAATTAATGTTTGAGTTTTTAAATGTATTATATAGTTTCTATTACTTTATTTATTAAATTGTTTTTCTATCAAGTTCTATCAAACTTTTAATTATATTTCTATTTTGCTACTTGAATCTTTCGACTGAAATTAAATAATTAACAATAATAGTATTTGTACCATCTAAATATTTCAACTGTTAGCGTTTCAACCCTCTTCACATCAGATTCCAGATAAACTTTTTAAAACTTGCTTGCTTGCGCCAATATCTATTGTATGTTAGTAATTGATAACCCATCTCTCTGAACTGCCTTTTCTGAAAATTGCCTGTTCATCTCTTTCCTTGTACACTTCCGTGTAAGATCTTAAGTAACGTTTTGTTTGCAAGTAGAAATTAGTGGAGTTTAATATTCTGCATGTTCTTGTATTGTTCTACTTCAATACACACACACACACACATTTTTCAGTCATCCAGTCCTGTTTGATATTTGTTGACATAAAAATGTTAGCATTTTAATTGTTCCCCCTTCTTCAGCTTTAAAGTAGGTAGGAAGTATTTCAGTCGTGCCTGGAACTGTCTTATTTTATAGATGCTCTATAAGTGGGAGAATGACTCTGCATTCCACATCCATATGCCTCTGTATATAACAAAACTCCCTTTCTACTATCTGGGCTTTTTAAGATGGTCCTCAAGCATTTATTTTGGAAGAAGCTACATGGAAAGTCACTTGGAATTCTTCAATGGGCGGAAGAAGCACAATAACCTTAATTATTATGTGTACAGGGTAGAGCATATAGAGAGCAATTGCTAGTACTGGCAAATGTTAGGAACAGAAGTTTGAGGACATCTGGAGGACCATAGATGTATTTAGGTGCTGATCCAGAAGAGTTCACTGTATTAATTTTTACTAGAATTGTGTATGTTTCAGTGCTTCAGACATTGCAAGCATCTACCTGCTAATGGGCTTTTTCAGGTTTTTATACAAACCTGAAAATAAGATTCCACCACTTTAAGGAGACCAGTGCTTTAAATTCAAGCAACAACAGTGCCATCTTTTTCTCATGCTCCTGAAAGAGGCTTAAAAAAGTCATCCTGCTTTAACAAATAGCAGAGGTGTGCTCAAATAAGGTTGAAGGCTTTAATCCAGATCATTTCCCCTACTTTTTATCAGCTCATGGTAAATGGAAGGAGGGCTCCTTATCTGATCATGCCTGTCTTATAGCAGTCTGAGCAGTACTAGTATGGAAAGTGACTTCTGCATATGTGTTCATAAATTGAACATCTGGTACCCATCACAGTGGCAGCCATGATCAAACTCAATCTCTCTTAACTCTAAAATTTAGCCCACTGGCACTGAACTGCAGAAGAAACCACTTCTTAGTAGCGGGTGGGAATGAGAGATAAGTAATATACAGAGCAATAATCCCAGGTCTATAAACAACTACACTGCTATGTTCAATGCTATGTAAATAAGATTAAATACTCATCAAGTCTGAAAAATAGTCCAATACTCCTTACTCTAATTGTTCAGCAGACTCTAAACATTTAAACTGCAATTTCTACTTTTTTTCTTTTGTATCACTTCCATTCCCATCACCCTTTTGCTACAGAGTGGGAAAGCAGAAGCACTTACAGAGAACTAACATGAAATTCCCAAAATCTTATTTACATACCCAGCACTAAGGTTATAATTGGGTGTAACATTTGGAGATTTCTGAGATGCCACATTATGTTTTAGTCTTGCTTTTCCTTAAATATGTTCAATATATTTATTTAACCATAACTGTATTGTTTTATAATAAGTATTGTAATTTATTTATTAAAATTAACTTATGTATCAGGCAATTGGCAACTGGTGCAGAATTACTCTGCTGTAAATAAAATTGCATATGCAGCTCACAAATAGGGTTGAAAGAAAGAAAGAAAGAAAGAAAGAAAGAAAGAAAGAAAGAAAGAAAGAAAGAAAGAAAGAAAGAAAGAAAGAAA